>JANHGB010047812.1:0-10497 GCA_026283785.1 Coracopsis vasa
TGGGTCAGGTGTCCTGTCTCTGCTTCCTCCCGGCTTCCCCTCCTCCCTGGCAGAGCATAAGACTCAGAAAGTCCTTGATTGGAGTAATCATTACTTAGCAACAACTAAAAACATCGGTGTTATCAGCGTTGTTCCCAGGCTGAAAGTCAGAAACACAGCACTGCACCAGCTACTAAGAAGGAAAAGAAATGACTGCTACTGCTGAACCCAGAACATATGATGAAAACTAAAAGTTTTTGAATAAACGCCTAAAAGACTGTAGGTGATGAATTAATCCAAAGGATTTGCTAGTAAGGTATTTCATAATGTTGGAATGAGATTTCTGTTTCTCAAAGTTTTTATCTTTACAGATCCCATTCAGCACCAAGATCAATAGCTTAACAATCACAATTCATCACAATTTAATGAAGGTAGAGCCCACAGTTCCAAGAAGGGCAAAGCCCACCTACGCTATGTGATGTACATATACTGCATAAAGAGCCCATGGGACAAGGACAAGAGAAGGTTACATGTATTTCCCCCAAGCGTATGAAGGACCAGTGAAAAAGGTAGAACCTCAATGTAGAAGATGCCCTCCTGTCACAGCTGGGTGAATACTTCAATCTGAATTTTACTTTTCTACTGAAAAGACCATGTAGGTGAGCCAGTGCTTGCCTGATCCAAACTTGTTTCCATTAGTTTAAAAATATTTCACAATTGGAATTAAGAGTTATTCTCTTACATGTATTATCCTCCACCTTACAAATAAGCTGAGAAATATTTATGTCTCAGGTTTCCCTCAGCTTCAGTCTATTGCATTAGTCACAAACTGGTCTTGATGTCTTGTTCAATAAGTACTCGCATTTCTGATTTTATATATGCCAGATATACTGGCATGCCTGATTTGGCTTATTTTTAAGACAAATTTTCCTACTGAATGTGATTTTAAAGCAAAATCAATGAACCTGCATGTATGTAATGGTTCACAGCTTTTGTAGTTCTGTTTGAAAATGTATCAAACTGAAATCGTCCATGTAGTATTCACTCTTTGTTCACATTGCTCCTTTCAAACATGTCACGCAAATGAAAATGACTTATTATTCCTGTTGGCCATGAAGAAATGTGGTTTATGCTTCCACTGGCCGTGGTATATTAAGGCCATGAAAAAAATTACAAAATAGACCCATTTTCCTGCATTTAAATCTGCAGACAGTAACCACTTTCTAAGCATCAGACCTCTGAGCTTTGCTTTTCATATCCCAAACCTCTAGTCAATGTATGAGAAAGAAAAGTAATGCTTAGTTAATAATGATGGTTTAAGCAACGATTCAATAGAAGATTGAATGATTTGCAAATGCAATAGGTAATCAGGTGGGGAAGTTATCAAAGTAATCAATTTGTACATCTGCTCCTGGCCAGAGAAACTTCACAGCATTCTTATGCCTGAATTTCATTTACACTGCCAAATCCACCTCAGTGTAATTATCCTAATTTTAAATCAATATGATGGAAGTATAGTAGATAAAAGCTGACACTTCATTTTATTTCCTTCTATTTCAGTCACAGCTACATCTTTTAAACCAAAACACAGGATCTCTATTTAGTGCAAAAGGGAACTAAATTTTGAAATTCAAACAAAATGAAGTGGGATTTCACTTAGCTGCACTAAATCCAAACTTCTGGGGTTTTATTTAAAATTTATTTTCATAAACCCAACTGCCAATATTTCCTCTGGGTATTTTTTTCCTTTTGCTACCAGTTTAATGCCACTACACCACCTATATGCTTAAAAACCAAAAGGGCTCTCAGTTCTTTAAAAAAAATCTAATAGACTATCTTCAAAACAGAAAAATCACAGAAAAAATTACAGGTGTCTTGTCTGGTTTATGCTTAACTTAAAATTAAAAACATTGTTGTAATTACGATTTTCTATTTTAACTCTGAAAGAAAAATAATTAGGCTTTTAAAAAGTAAAATGGCTAAGTTATTAGAGTCTGTGAATTGCCTGCTGTGCCCAGGTAGTAATGTTTTCTAATGTGTATGTCTATATCAATATAATGACAGCACCATGCTTCAGATCAACTGGATACTAATTACAGATTTACCTGATAGATTGGAATGGCTCCCAAGGAGCTGCTGCACTCTACTTAGCAAATAAGTGATTCTCCTAAAAGCTGCATGAGGACTTGTAATGCTAAATGATCTCATCTGGATATCACTTTGCAACACAGTTTCTTTAAAAATCAGAAAGTTTTGATGAGCTTCAGCTAATACCTTGTGAGGATGTGGTAGGCCACTGCAGATGCTTGGAGTTCCAGACACAGGGTTTTCCTTGAACTCACAAGGTCCATTTGCACAGAAGAGAGATTACAGCCCCTAAAGCAGCTCCTGAACTGTCTGCTCTAATGTTTCCTTTAACACTGTGAAAATCAAAAATTCTCCTCTTCATGCACTGTGAGAACTAGGAGACACCCATTGAAATTATGAAGCAGAATATTCAACAAAAAAAATGAATTCATTCTTCAACTGCACACGATTAAATTGTGGATCTCATGACTGCAAGTAATTGTGGAAGAAAAAGGAATAAGTAGGTTCAAAAAAGATGAGCAAAAAAGATGAGCACAGGGAATACAGCTGGCAGACCTTTAACATGGTCTAGATACCACCTTATCAACTTAGATCAGTCAAGAGTGATATAAAGCTCTTGTTTTTTGAAAGTAGGAGGATGGGTTGATGGAATAATTGCTTTAAAGACTGTAAGTACTTTCTAGTGATTTTTCCTATCACTGAAGCAGTTCGGGCTGGTATAGAACCTATAGTGTGTATGCTAACTCCCACTTACAGCATCAGCAATCCCACAGCATCACTGTGGGAAGGTGTTACTCAGTGTGAGCAGAGTATCAGGTTGTGAGCTGTAACCATTGTTTACACAAACTTGGAAAGCCTCAGAGAAAGACTAAAAAAGATCTCCAAAGAGGTGATTAATTTGTTCATGACCTGTTACTAAAAATGTAATCAGTGAAGTATAAAAAAGGTTTTATACTCGATATAATTGCCTGCCTATAATGTAATAGTAATAATGAAAACACCTACAGTAAAGGCTTGTTAACTCAGTGTGGGATATATGATCCCTTTCTCAGTTTAAAGCAGAGAATTTTTTCTGAGCCAGCATCAAGAATTAGAAACTTGCTTACCCTTCTTGCATCTTTTTGTTTCAAAACCACAGTAGCATAATCAATTGTTCCCATCACATTTGGAAAATCAACACTTACAGTTCCTATTATGAATCATCACTCTCCTTGTCTATTGCTTAAAACAAATACGTTTTGCTATTCTTTGATTGTTCTTGTCTTTCAGGTATTCACTTCTAGAGAATAAAATGCTCATCACAAACTATGCTAAATAATTTGGTGATTTCTGAAATATGTACCCTGAGTGAAGAAATTAAAACTACACCAGAACAAATAAAAAACACAATACAAAATATACTACAGTTTATAAATGTTGTATTCAGATTACACTGTAGACAAATTCTTGTCATTTACCAGTGCTCTTTAATACCTTGCTCTACATGAAAATTTGACATTTGTTTTTAAATAATTTGCACTGCATCCAACATGGCAGCAAAGGCCATTGTGCTCTTCTGGATCTGAATTAAATCATCGGCTACTGGGAGGAAAACAAGGAGAGTAGCTCAAGAATTTTAAAATTGTGGCAGAATTTTACTGAGTATATAGTAGTTCTTACTTTTTACACTGTAGGGCTTTTTTCCTGACATGGTACTCAGGAAAAAAAGATACAATTGGTACAAGGTTCAATTGGTACAAAAGATACAAGGTACAATCGGTTAATATTTTATAACTCATCATTACAGATCAGATTCTGATTTCAGAATACTAAGTAGTATCTTACACCCTCCCGTTGAGATTGATTCGACAGACCTAATCTGAAAATAAGGTAGCATTCAGCATCAGTAATTATAAGCCTGATTACCTATTTTCTGCAGATACTTCTGGGGTTTGTGCAGTGATTTGGGGCTTTTGTTTTAAAAATGACTAGTAAAATGTACTAACAAACAACAGTGAAATGAGTCCAGACAGCAGATCATAGATGAGACATTCTTGGAAAATACAAGTAAAGGCCAGAAATAGCCATTGTTGCCAGGAAGAGTTCCCTGACCCCAGGGAGTACAGAGTATGTCTAAAGCATTCAGTGGGAATTAAGCTTTATCACATCACAATCAGTTACACTGTGGCAAGAATGACAGTTCTGCAGAGTAATTTGCCTCAAAGTATATATTTTGTAATTATCTTTTGGTTTGTTATTTATTTTTTATAGGGCAGAGCTCTGTATTTTGCTAGGCTTTAATGGTTCAGATCTTCCTAATTTCCTCACAAATAATCACACCAAAAATAGCTCAGGAAGTGATTAATAGGAAGCTCCAGTTTCTTATTATTGCCAACTTTATCTAATTATTGTATGTTGCTTAACACTCAGATATACAGGCATGCATATAAAAGCATTACACCTTCCCTTACAAAAACAAAAATTACAGTAACTCCTGCAATCAGAGTAGATGTAATAGGATTATCTGTTCCATCTATTCACTGAATGCCTCCACACATGCTTCCCAAAATCAACAGTTATCCTTAATAGAGAACTACAAATGCATAGCTATCAAGAACAAAAAAACCCCAAACTTAAAACACTATGAGCTTTTGAAGTTTATTTTCAGTAAACAAAGTGTTCTCTTTTTCTGAAAAAGAAAGGGAGAACACATTTTAATGCTACAAAAGCCTAAAAAATGGGATTTTCTAAGGAATCCAGGGAGATCAGGCACCTACTCCCCTAAGCTCCTTTGCAAATTGTAGCATTGATCTTCAGAAGTGCTTACAGCCAGCTGGAGAGAGGCTGGCTGAAAGGATCCTATCCAGATTTTGCAACCCTGATGTCATGTAAATTGTACCACCCTCTTGATTTGCTGGAGCTTTAAAGTAACACAGGCAACATTTCTGTTGGAAAAATCACAAGTGTACCCCAGCATGCTTTAAAAGGCTGGGGGTGAGGAAAGCACACTCTGAGCTTAAGAAAAAAGAGGAGGGAAACATAAGAAAGCAAGATACCCCACGGGAGGCAGGTTACCTGCAATGTGCCTGGGGGTCAGCCATCCCTGAGCTGCAGAGCCAAGGCAGGACTGAGGAGCAGAGAGGTGCTTTGTTCGTCTCCTTTGCTGGGAGCCCCTGTGCAGGGAAACAAAGAAATTATGTGAAGCAAAAAAGGGTTAACCATGTATTTCTGTGATCTGAAGCCAGATACCACCAAGGACAGAATTGCCTCAAACCATTCTGGGCATTCCTGCTGGGAAGGGCACTTGGAGCCTCTGGGAAGTGTGAGAGTGGCAGCTGCTAAAAGCTGGCGGGACAGGGAGGAACCACAACAGGACTGAGGCAGCTGGAGAGAATACAGCCTTAATCTGTACCTTTCAATGTTAATGCTGTGTTAATAGAAAATAGAGCCAAGGTTGGGACTTTCACAGTTGTTTTGTACTGCTGGGGGAAAACTGTTCCAAGGATGAGATGGTTCACATCCATTGGAAGATGGGAAACAGAAATGAAGGAGGCAGCCCAGACAGCTGCAAGGTTAAAAAAGCAAGGTGAAAATCACAAACCATAGTTTGTAAAGGTTTATAACACTGATTGGATTTGGTTCTATAGCTCAGAAGCCATCAGCTGTTCCTCTCAAAGTCTGGGTATCTTTGTTCTGTGTCTGTACGCATGGAAAGACAAACTTTCCAATACATGATTTGCATTCTAGCAAATAGAAAATAGCTAAATGGTATATAATACAGTACAGGAAATATATACATTTTCAAAACTGCAGAAGTGCATTGAGCATTTGTCTCAAATGATAAGAAAAGTAACTGATCTTATATTAAAAGGCTGATTCTTCTGCAAAACATGCTGCATTCAACCCCCAAAGAAACAAGTCCAGTAAACAACGTTATACCATTGCATGCTACAAACAGTGAAGTCAGGCACAGGGAGCTCCTTTCATGCATCATTTTTGATTGTCCTACTTTGCTCTGTCAGGAACAGCAGCAACAGCTTAAGCATTAAAGCTTTTTGACATTGCAACAAACCAAACAAAGCCTAGCTGCGCATTTTGGAATTTATTTTATACCACATCTAAAATATAAACAAAATAGGGAGTTTTCGACATTCTCAAACAATAGCAGCTACTGGGCACTGTTTTCAGAGAAGATGTTTTCCTCATATAAGGATTCTCACAAGTGGAGTAGAAAAAACACACTTGATGGCCAGCTCCAGGAGCCAGGCTGGCCAACACAATCATTGCACATTCTGTCAGCACATTTCCTCCCTTCAGCTTTACTTCTCCAATCTTTTCCAATATTGTTAAAATGAGCAATCATTCGTGATTCACACTCCCAAAAAAGGCAGAAACCAACAATTCCCAATGGCTATAAATTATTAATGCAATTGTGCCAATCACACAGTGCTTAGCACTTTAAAAATGGAATGAGATTATCTGCACAGTTATTTTCAATCAGATTCATCTTTTATTAGTGGGCATTATGCATATGGCTTGCTTTCAGAAAGCTATTTTCTTTAAAAAAGATTATTGCACAGTCATTTCTTGTGAAGCTCTACACTTAAGACACCAAATCAATTTTTTGTTTGAGGAAATAATTATATGTAATGGGTATTTTCTTTTATAGATAGACTGATTCTTTCCAGTGTAAAAGCCTGCTCTGTTCTCAGTGGTTATTACCATTCAACCCATCCCTGCTTTAAGTTGGTCCTGATACACAGAAGTCTAGCAAATATATAGGCAAATCTGGTGGCTGAGGTATGGTATGTTTTTTTCTGCAACAGCTTCAACAGGCTATAATGGAACCGTTTGTGAAAGCTACTGTACAACGCGCCTGTTAGAATATAGTGGGGTCTCTGGCTGCCTCAAAACCTACAAGCTAGAAAATCTTCCTTTCTGGTCCACAAAACTCAAAAAAAATTACAGTCAAACAGCACTACAGATTCAAAGGATTTAAATATAAAGGCTGATTTTGGGGAATCCTGAAGGTGGTCCAGAGAATAATTTTTTTTTGCGCTCTCTCTGACAAATGGTGTTAAATTTTTGTTAGACTCTGGACTCTGTCCTGCCAGAGTCTGCACTGGAGGGCATACGAAAGAGACTCCATAAACTGGAGGCAAACAAAGATTTTATATTGACTGTTGCATCCTGTAAGAAGCTTGTAAAATTGTCTTTGTACTCCCAACTCCATTCAACAGACTCACATTATCCCAACACCACACCATGGTGTCTAGGACCCATTAACACTCTGAATGCAAAGAAATTGCAACTAAATTCAGTGATGCCTCAAGTTGCAGGAGTAGAAGAGTTATTTTTGTATTCCCCTCAGCATGCCTGGCTAGCAAGGTAGCCTGATCTGCATTATTTTCAGATAGTGTGAGATCTGAAATCACAAGGCTAAAGACACTGATGCAGAGCACATAAGCATGTTCCACATAATGGAACTTAAATATATTCTGAGTCAACAAAAATGTCAGTTGGATACTCTAGCACATGCTTAACTGCCTTACTTAATGTAGACCAAAAAGCAGCTCTCACTTTCCAAGACCCTTGCTTTTTGCTTTGAGCATTACATTATTTTATCTCTTGCATTAATGGAAAAAGTGATCTTTAAAGCACTGAGCTGTCAAAATACTGCATCAGGATTTTGATCTATTATTTTACATATTTCAGCTCTGTATTTCAAGTACTGGCAATCATCATATTGCACACATCTCCTACAATAAGGAGAACTGTGATTCTGGCGGTCATATGCCATGGTGCCATTTAACAACATGCATTCCCATCTGTGAATTTCTTTCTGGCATTTGGCTTGCACTTTATTTTTCCCATCTAAAAGTCTGGCAATAGTTTCTCACTATTAGTCTGATAAGAGTGTGGGTCAAACTCATTCCACTGTGAATGTACATTTGTACTTGCAGACAGTGAGTGATCGATCGGTATCAGGCAGAAGTGACTTCAGTTACATTTCTGGCATGTTATTCTGTGGTTAAGCAGTTCTGCTGAGTGTCAGTCAAACCTACCAGATGTGACTCTAATGGATAGCTGCTAGTTGCCTGATGTCTGTTTTGTCACTGATGTGGCTGGAGTGCTCCTAAAAGGTAAAAAAAAAAAAAAAAAAGGAAAAAAATAGAATAAAAGAAGGAAAAAGTGCATGTAGCTTAGCAGGCATGAGGAAGCTGTATTTAGAAAGTAGCTGTGTTTGTCTATCTCTGCTTTTAAGTATGCAGCCAGCTGATTTTTTCAATATGAATTAATCACAGGACTAGCTGCCCTTGCTTAATCAGGAAAGACTCATGCAAAATAGTACTTGGGATTTTTTGGTATGTCCTGTGGGGGGTGAAAGAGTGTTATTAGTAATTTAGTTATTTAAATGTTTAGCAGCTCTGGAACACATACATTCTGAATAATCTTCACCAAAAATACCACAGAAATTTGTATCATGACTATGCCTTTTAGGCTGAGGCAGAGTCCTGTTTAAGTAAACACTGTCATGAAGACAGAATGGAAGATTGTTCTTTCCCAAAAGGAGCTGAAATTCAGTGAAGGACTGAAATTTTTTTCATTTAATTAAAGACCAGAAATTCATCCAGGTTTAGATCCAATATGAATCAAAGACTGCAACTTGAAATATTCCAAGATTCCTTTTCCACACCAGTTTATATCTGACTGGCCCTGAAATTTCCACATATTTGACAACCAGTAGACTGGAACTTACAGCTCATATTGTTGATAGATGTAGTTAGATTAATCAAATTTCAGACATTTAAGAATAGTGGCATTCAAATATAATCATTAGAAATTGTGCATCCAGTTCCACTGGTTCTAAACTTTATTTATGGATCTGAACAGACCTGACACAATTTTTTAACAAAAGGTCAATTATTCTGTTGCTGTTTAAGTTCGAATTATACTGATGTTTTACTTATCATACAAACTTCTATTGTGTATTTGCCAAGCCTCTCAGTAGCAGTTAAATCCCCTGCCTGCACAGTTCACTTATTCTCTTCATTCATTAGCTTCAGTAATATTATTTGTTCCAGCAGTTTGGCTTTAGGAAGCCTGGCTGGCATTTGAAAATAAAAGTAAAAATGTGTAACACTTGCAGCCAAACTCTGCTCATCCTATTCAGCTTTACTGGAATCAATAAGAACACCTAAGTGTGTCCAGCAAGTCTTGCTTGTTATGGAGTAGAACTGAGTAGCGGAACAAATCAACTTACATGGCCTGAGGCCTCTCAGAGAGCAAACCTTGCCACTATCTCCACATTTTAACGTTTTTTAAAGTATTAAAAACATACTTGGAATAAATAAATCTCACAGTTCAGGGTGAACTTGTTAGGTGAGCTCATTTCAGGAATTGCTCCAAAAGGCCATTTTTTGTTTTGGACTTTTTTTTGTAGACCTGAATTTTAATATGGTAGAATGGATTAATGCTAGTTTCTGAAACAGAAATTGAATGCAAAATTGAATTCTTTTGGAAATTTGAGGGCATATTCTTGGCCTATTATATATAAAAACCTATAGCTGCTGACGGCTGACAAAACTTATCTTCAAATCTATTCCCAATTCAGAGATTAAAATGATGCACATGATGTCTAACGGAGAACACCAAGAAGGCAGTTTTTCTGAGTGACAACTTTGAAGACTTTTTATTGTGTTTAAGCAAACTGTAACTTAAATCAAGCATGAATTATAAGCTTTGCAATAAGAATGCAGATAGCAATTGTGCTTTATTTTGACCATGCAGTGAACATGACCCTTTGTCTTCTGGCACCTTAGAAAATACAGATATACATCCAGTGCAGAGCATAAATTGACATTAATTCACTGACCTAAAACATTTATATGCTTTTGTTGCTTTTAATTTTCAGTGAAAAATGACATAGTATCTTAAACACACCCTCAAACAGCATTGTGGTGTCTTTACATTTTATTAATAGGTCAAGAACAGATCAAGATCACAGTCATTAGTCCTAAACCTACTGAAATTCTAGCTTCATAAGCTAGAAATTAATTTGGGTTTTTTGGGGGGCACTTTTCTGATTGGTAGAAGTGTTTTGCTCTTCCCATTGCTGAGATATAATTTTAAAATAATACGTTAAAGAAGAATGCTGTGGAAGAAAGTCTACCCCTACCTTCATCGTATCTTCATTCAGGTAAATTAATGATAATGAGAAATGTAGAGAAATTATGACTGATTTTAAGGACTCAGAATTCAGTAGACATTATTTTTACAGCTTCCTCATGTGTAAATGTATGCATGTGTCTGTGTATATGCACACAACACACTCCATGTTTTTTTATGTGTCACTTCTTTGCACCACAGAGAAGTCAGAATGAGCTGTAGCTTTCTTAATTCCTTGTAAGCAAAAAAAAAAAAAAAAAAAAGGATATAGATGTGATTGCA
>JANHGB010047815.1:0-45566 GCA_026283785.1 Coracopsis vasa
CCCTTGAGGATGGTCAGATACTGGAAGAGATTGCCCAGGGAGGTGGAGCTCTCTGTCCATGGAGGGGTTGAGGACTTCACTGGACACATATCCTGGAGCATCCTGGTCGCATTGGGCCCACTTTGAGCAGGGTTAGCATAGGGATCTCTCTTCCTCCCTAAATAAGTCTGTACCTGTATAACTAAGGGGCAGTATCTGGTGGCCTCTCTGGCAGGGGTTTCAGCTGGTGTGTTTAAATAGTGACCGCTGTGAGATGTTGTCAGTGTATCTTGTGGGTCTGTGATTCTGACTGCTGTAATGAGTTCTGTCTTGATGTGGTAATGAGTTATCATATTCAGTATTCATCTCTCTTGTTTTTGTCACAGTTCTGTATGATTGTGTCATTTTTGTATTATTTGAAAGTATTTCTTCTACAAAATAAAATAATTTGCCATAAACGGAAATGGATTTTTGTTATATGTCAAAGTATAAGACATTTTTTGAATAGTTTATACTTGCCACATTCATGATGCTTTTGTAAAGAAATTTTGTATTTTGAATAACTCTGTCATTTAGGTTAATGTAATGAATTTTCAAATAAAAGCAAAAGAGGAAATACGTGAAATCAGAGATACTAGAGAGGTTACACTGAAGACCTGAAAGGGATGCAGAGTGTAAGGAATGTCAGGTATGTTTTCGCTTGTGCTTATCGCTTGTGATAAGCTGACAGCTGTATCAGAGGCTCAGAGTTGAATATTCTGGAATTCATATGTAGCTCCACGTACAACATGTTGAACTGCCTTCTTTACCTACCTAGAGTTTGTAGGTTTGTATTGGAAGTAAGTTGACGTTATTTCTCTAATATCTTACCTATGACTAATTTGAAAGTGGAAGCCACTCAAAAGAATACTGGTTAATTTTTTTAGGCTGAACTTTACTGCAGCTGGAAATGTTAAACCTGTGTGATTACAGAAAGGCAGTTTCCCAGTTTCTCTCTACAACCCTAAGCTGCAGGAGCACAGGCAAAATTGCAGTACTGACATGTGACTCCTGCCTCTGCACAGTATTTGCGAGGCGTTAAGGGTATGACAGAGTTTAGGTTATTTTTAAACAGTCAGCTAGAAATAGTAGTTTGGAATACCAATCGTCCCCGTCTCACTACCATCAGGATCAACAACAAAAGCTATAATGGGTACGTCGATGTGGGGTTTCTGTTATAAGAATGAAGTCTTACATGTATTTTTTGCTGCATTTCTTGTAAGCACTTTGCAAGACTTAAAGGTAAGTGCTGTATAAAACGAGCAATTTTTTTTTTCTTTTTTAATTAGATGAACTGTGTATTTGGTTTTCACTGGATGCAAAACTGAAGTTGGAATTCTTAGGGAAGAGGGCACTTTACAGCTCATTTTGACTCCAGTCTACTTTTTAATTATAGTCATACATCTTTGAGAGGAGGAAAAATGTATTTACAAAGAGACTTGAGAAATTACGGGCTAGAACAGCAAGAAAAGCAAGAACAATCTTTTCCAAAAGATCATGTGAGGAGTGTTATCTTTGTCCTGAGACCGCGCAGCTGACTGGGTATCATTGGAAGAAAATACCGAATGGTAAAGTTGATTGGTTTTGGAATCTCTAAATGTCAGTTAAGTGGTTTGCTTGTACTTTGGAAAATCTCAGTATTCTTGGAGTTAAAAACTTCTTAGGAGCTGTTTCTGGTTTCCTATGATTAATAATAATGTCTTAATTTTTAACATACATATCTAGGTTACAGAATCACATTTTCTATAGAGAATTAGGTATTCTGTCCCTTTAATTTGTTTTCAGTTAGACAATCCAAGTAAAAATACACATTTAGCAGGAGACTCAATGGGGTCAGCTCTGGTAATAGACAAGGAAAAATTAGGAAATGAATTTAGGGAAGTCTATCCATCAGAAAAATTGGGAGTTGAAACCCCTGTGCTCATTTGGTTAGTGCTAAAATTGCTATTCTGTGCCTAGGGCATGGTGTTTTTGTTACATACGTGGTTTGTGGCACAGAAGTTCCAGGTTCAGATGTTTGTGTCTGACCGATTAAATGCTGCTTGCTGTTTTCCATGTTTTCCTCTCATAAACTGATTAAGGAAAAATGCAGATTACATTATCAAGAAAATAAAATGTAGGTGCTCAGTGGTTGTTTTAACTTCTGCCCCAGAATTCAGTTGGCCTATTAATACTGATTTTAATGAGCACGAAGAACAGTCACTAGCAGGAAGTTAGGATTTCTCTCACTTTTCCACACTTCATCGTTATTATAGTAGGCCTGGGGCTCTTACAGCTCTGAATGGTGAGGAACCGTCATCTCCACATCAAATTTTTTCCCTGAAGGCATGTTCCTCACTCCAGAAAGGTGTGGGAACGTCAGGTGAAGCAAGCTCAGTGTTCAGATGTCACAATAAAATCCAATGTGTTGCTTCTGTACAGGAGGTTTTCAGCTTATAGACAGGATTTGGGCAAGCTGTGTAGCCATTCTGAAGAAAGGTTTTTGGACACCCCAAATCAACTGGTTTGCTTTGCTGGGCTAGGCTGCCTTCTTAGTGCACCCATAAATACCTGCTCAGACACAGTGGGGCAAAAAGGTCTTCAGAACTGCATTCCTCAGTCTCTGGAGTGAGTGGAAGTCATGCATGTGCCTTCAGTCACCTAGGGATATTTTCATGGGTGCTTGTGCAAGGACTCCCTCTTCCTAGCCATTGCATCTCCTTAGTAATACAAAGCACATGCCTGGATGCCCCTGAGGATAAAACCAGACTGCTCCAAATATGGGAAAATGAATGGGAAGGTGAATATCCTGAAATAAAACACATTGCACAGGTACAAACATGTACATGATCTTCACAAAGTACAGTTATAACCTCTGCCTTGTGGAATGCTATCCTAGTGGCTTGTACAAAATTTGTACGTCAAGTTTAGAAATCGTTAGTTTTTTTGCAGAACTCGCATGTGTTGTAGAGTATAAAAAAATTCCTAACAAAACCAACAACCCGCAAAATCCTGCAAAAATATGGTTCTGAGATGTAATATTCAGTTAACCAAAATGGGGAGCAAGCTAATTGCCCTTTTTAAAAAAAAAAATTATTTCATTTTATTTTATTTTATTAAAAAAAATTTGGGATATTCTGGTTTTTAAATATTCAATGGGAAAACTTCTGCATAAGTTTTGAAAAGTAGGCTGGCATATAGGAAAGGATCTTTTAAGCTGTGACAGCTGCATTGAAAAAAAGGCAGAAGGCTGCAAGTGAAGTGATGGGTGGATGGTAGGGTGAAGTGAAGGTAACAGAAATTAAACCTTTGAGTTAAGCTTGCAAAGCCTGAATATGATGCAGAAGATGGAGGGAAGTCAATCTGGATAAGCCTGAAATGAAGCACTGGGAGAAGGAAAAATGCAAGGGATCGTGAAATCATGGCTTGTCTTGTTTCCAAGCTGGTGCGATTACGTATTTCATAGAGATGAAAGAAAATCTGACGCCTGGGTGTTGCTGCCGAGTCAACGGGAATAATTCCTGGGTTGCACACAGCACGCTTACTGTGCTTTTTCCTTGTTAAAAACGTGATCGTCGCCATAGCAGAACAATCCACAAACCCTTTTAAAGATAATAAACTCAGGTTAGGGGCGGGGGGAAGCAGCCTGTGTTCTGCGGGTGACCGAATAGGGAGGGCAGGGTAAAGAGGCTTGGAGTTTAATCCTGCAGGATTACAGACTTGTCCGGCTGCCTCGGGCCGCGTCTCCTATCAGATACCCTATAGAGTGAGGATACAGTCACATGATTGTTACTGCTTCCTCCCCATGACATCACCGCTTCTGCAGCCATACCACCCACGGAAGGATGCTATTAGAATCTTGGGGACTGGGCTAAATGATGTTGCATCGCAGGTAAGCGACACAATGCTGCGGGGAGCGTGATTTGCCGCTTGCTTTTCTCCTGTTGCCGTGCTCAAGCCCCAGCTCTGTCAGGCAGAGTTCCTGCTGGGAGAAAACAGAGCAGCTCCTGTGCAAGCAGAGGGCTCGCAGGTGCAGAGGCTGCCGCTGGGTCTGTGCTGAGCTCGCAGCTGACATCTCCAGCAGAAATGCTGCCAGATGGAGCTTTCAAGCCGAAGAAGGCCCTTTGTCCCTCTTAGTGTGCTATGGCCCCTTCGGGTGCCTGCTGAGCTCTCTGTGTGAACAGCCATCGTCAGCCGGCCGTGCAGAGAAAGTGCAGCAATACTGTTCTGCTTGCATTCCCTGCCTCTTCTTTTTCCTGGATGCCTGAAGGAAGTTGATGTACAGATAGATGTGTCTGAGCTCATAAAGGAATGAGGATTAACTTGTATTTGGGGAAAGAGGCTTTTCCTCCATTGTTAATTTTTGCTGACGCGGTTTGAAAGTACCTAGTCCAGCAGGTTTCCTGCATAATTTGCTGTAGTGCAAGGTAGGTTTTGCATGTTGTCCAATATAAGAATGAAAAATCCTTTTCCAACAGGAACATGCGAGACGAGAGGCACGTTTTTACTTCTTACACAAAATGCCAGTCTCCAAAAGGCTGAAAATCCCACGCTGAACTGCTTTTTGAACTGTTGGTATTTATATAAGCAAAGGCTGGAGTCGCTTTTGTTTTCCCGATGTGGGTGTTTAATTATGTACTCTGTACACATATGTGAAGACATATATGTTTGTGGAGTAAAAATGGTGACTCTTCTGTGGTGGGTTTTCGGTTTTCTTCCTGTATTTCTTTTTGAATGTGTTTTAGGTGTTTTTAAAATTATTACTGAGAAAAAATTATTATTTTTTTATTTAAATAAATTATATACATATAATTATATAAATAAATAATATAAAAATAAATAATTTAAAATTGTTACTGAGAATTTCAATTATTACTTTAAAATTATTCTAATTACAGATGTTAGAATGCAAGAAGCCAAATAAATTTTTGAGCTCATGCTAGTCAGAAAAATAAAATAGTACCTTTTTTTCCTTCTTATCTAAGAATTCCGGTAGGTAATTCTGTGCCTTTGCTAGAGAACGGAGGATGACTCAGCCTCAGCTTCATCAGGCAGAGAGTCAGGTGACTTTTCACACCTAGCCTGCAGGAAGTAGTTTTTATTCTTGAAAATCCTATTCTTTGTTCAAATAAATTGTTCCCACTCTTGGAAAAATCTGTAAATTTGGCAGGTCTAGGGTCTTACTGAGTTCAACCCTGCACTCAAGGGCGAGGATTTTGGATCTCCTGTGCTGTGAAGTAGGTTGTGCATCCTAGTGAGAAATGAATTGACAGCCTGAGAGAGTTGGATTTGTTCAGCCTGGAGAAGAGAGGGCTCCAGGAGGCCTTATATCAGCCTTCCAGTACCTAAGGGGGCCTACAAGAAATCTGGAGAGGGACTTTTATAAGGGCATTTAGTGAAAGAACAAAGGGGAACAGCTTTAAACTGACAGAAAGGAGATATTGATGAGACATTAGGAAGAAATTCTTCCCTGTGAGAGTGCTGAGGCAGTGGCACAGGCTGCCCAGAGAAGCTGTGGCTGCCCCATCCCTGGCAGTGTTCAAGGCCAGGCTGGATGGAGCTTTGAGCTCCTCATCTAGTGTGAGGTGTCCCTGCCCATGGCAGAGGGGGTTGGAACTGGATGACCTTTAAGCCCTTTTTAACCCAAACCGCTCTATGGTTCTGTGATATGAATTCTGGTTTCCAGGGAGCAGGTATGCAATAGTGTCAGAGCATAAGGGTGGAAAAACAAAAGTATATAATGAATTATCAAAATGAAGTAAGAAAGGACATCAGTTCCTCAGAACTGGAAAGAAAAATAGATTTCAATTTTGTTTTTCTCCAGCAGAACCTCTGGGGTTATTTTTTAGGGTTTTTGGGTTTTTTTTCCTCCCAAGACTGAGCCTCAAAAGTGATAGAAATACACATCTTATTGTATGAGGTGGCAGGGGGCTGCATCCTAATGGTGCCCACGCCACGTGTCTTCTCCTGGCTCTCTCTGAAGTCAAGGCTTGATCAATTCTCTCCAGCGCTGGGTGTGAGTAGAGCTGTCCTCTGGCTCACCAGGCACATGGGGCTTGGCTCTTTGCCCATGCAAAGCTCAAAGCAGGCATGCCACACGTGAGTTCTACAAGCACAATGTGCTTCCCCCCTACCCCGCCAAGTCCAGCTTATATTTGAATGCCTTATGGAAGTATGTGCTGGGTGGTGGTTCTCTTGGTCTCCTGATTTAAGTCAGGCATCTTTGTGCGACAAAAGACAAGGTGCAAGCCTGAAAGGTATGCTGGGGCAACTCAGAAATTAAGGACTTAAGTCCTTTAACCATTATTTAGTATAAATTATATATTTAGTATTATTTAGACCCTGGAAACATCCCCAGCTGGAGGGCTCTCTGCCCAGCAGCACTGGGGTGCCGTGTCCTGGGTTCAACATGTGGCTGTATTGGGTGCTCAGCCCCTGCGCACACTGAGGTCTGCCTTCTGAAGGTAGAACCATTTCAGAGGTAGTGGCTGGTGGCTTTTAGATGAGGACTGGAAGAGGAGAAGGGGATGGTGTTGGAGGGAAGCATTTGCCATGGGGTTGGGTCCTTCCCATCTTCCTGGAGCAAACAAGGCTCTCCAGAGTGCTGTAACCTCCTAGGTCTGGGAGATGCTTCATTGTGAAGCCATTGTTGGCTGGGCTGGAAGGGAAAGTGAGTGGGGTCATTATTACAGTTCAGTGCTTGTGCAGGGGTCCATCCAGGCTGCCCTGTGTGTGTTGGTGGTCAGTGTTGTGTTGCATGAGCCTCCCTCAGGTCTGATGGGCTCTTAGCATGGAGCATAACCCTCAAACAGCCATAGTGCCCATTTGTACTGGTCCTTTTCCAGTGTGCTTTTGCCATCAGGCTGCAGCTTGCAGAGTGCCAAGAGTGTTGATTTTTCCATGTAGTGAAATGGGATCAGGTTATGGAGCAGACGCCTAATTCGCGTGTGCATACATATACACCAGGTACTGGGTTTTCTCAGATTTCTTCATCTGTGGTCTAGCAGAACCAAAAAACCCACACACACGATCATTAATGCCAAAAAGAGAAACTGTCAGGGTTATGGTGAGCTGCTATTGCTAAACCACTTTTAACACGTCGCTGTCAAACATCACCCTGAGGAAAAGACTTCCCCATCTTGCAGGTGGGAGAGCTTCCTCTCAGTGGTATGAAGTAACTCGTCTGTTACAGCGCAGCCCATTGGCATCAAGTGCAGCAGTGAAAACCAGTGCCTTGCAAACAGGAAAACATCATCCTCCATCTATGTGAAAACAGCTTACTGTCTCCACTCAGATCATGGGAAGTGACACGATAAAACAGGTTAATGGTTTTTTTGCTGCAGCAGATTTATCACCATTATTTCAAGCTGAAGGCTTAAAATGTTTTTAGCAAGAGGTGCATTTGATGACATTGAACACCCCATTTAGGGGGAAAGCCTTTTAGGGGTGACTGTATACCAGGGTATTTCCCTTCTGACAGCGCAGGTCTGTTCTCTCTAGTGGTATTTGCCTTTTTTTTGCAGTCCAAGAAATGTTTTTCCTGCTCTTTAATCCTACCACTTTCCGAGTGAGGAGACAAATAGAAGCACTGGAAATCCAAACCTGGTGCTGCAAAGCTTGGCTGTGTGAGGAGGAAAACTGTACAGCACCCCTGACCCTTCAGCCCCATGAAGCTCTGTGGCAGTAAATCCAGCTGCTCCAGGAAAGATATTCCCTCTGTTTTTTGTGAGGAAGGGCACTAGAGGGAAGTCAAGACCAGGAACTCTGTGTGTGCTACGCTGGTACCCTGATCTCCAGTCTGTCCTGCCTTCTGAAGCTTAGTTTCTCACCCCAGATGCTGAAGGCTTTCTGAATTTTATCTGATCAAATCTTGTTTCCCTCTAGAAGCAAGGGTGTGTGGGGTTGACACAGGCCCAGGGGGCTCACCTGCCCAAGCTGATGGGCTGTTAGCAGAGGGGCATCCTTTAATAGAGATGTTTCAGTTTAGTTGGAAAACCCAAAATGGATGTGCCAGAGCCAGCAACGCTTCCCTCCTGCTTTTTCCATAGCCCCAACCAACATCTGCGCTAACAACTAAATTTATTGGAGGGACCTTTAAGACTCGCTGGAAACAGAGATGTGAGTTTAACGGGTTTTTTTATTAGGAGCCAATTTTGAGTTATGTGAGTGCAAAAATTCCACTTGGAGCTTACGGGGAAGGAGCTGGGATATTCCCCCCCCCTTCCCATTCTGACATAAGTCAGCAGCTGAACCAATTTTGCTCAGACTTTCCAAGAAAACTCGAGGAGAGATCAGACACATGATATTTCTTACCAAAATAAATTGGTTTCTAAAGAGAGAGTCATCCTGGGAAGGAGCAGGGAGCAGGATACCAGGGTGAAGTTCACCCCCTTGGAGGAAGTGTAGTGATCCAGGGGCTTCCCAGGAGGAGAGAAGGAGATGAGAGAGTCAGGCTGTAGCCAAAGGTGTGGGAAGACCTGATGGCTGGTTATCATCTCCTGGGGTACACTGGTGCACTCCATGTCCCCCTGTGCCTGCCTGTGCTCCTGGCCAGCCCTATTATCTCATTTGTGCTCGCCCCATGAGCACATCTGGTGGTTGGAGGCTGTGTTTGGGTCTGGAGGAGCCCTTTGTGCCTCAATTTTCTGCCATTTATCCCAGATGTTCCCCTTCTCTTCCAGGCCTCTCCCTGTGATTTTTTGAGCTCTGCTGTGGTTTCGTAAGTTTTTCCATAGAGGTTACTCAGGGTAAGGCTGCGCATCAAAGGTGTGACTGTACTTAGCTTCACTGCGCTATCAGAGCAGGAGACTCCTTAATGTGTGGTGGTGGGGACATACAGCAAAGTGCTGCAATATATTATGGTATTGTTTCTGATACTGCAGCCTGCCTGCACTTGTGTGGTGGGAGACTGAGGGTTTGCAATGCTATGTGGCTGTGTATGGAGGCTGTGCAATTCAGTCCTGAATTGCAGGAAAGGCATTTGCCAGTTTTAATACCCTGCCTTCTCCCTGTATTTTCCCAATTTAACTATTCTTCACTTTTTATGTGCCATAATATGTTTCCAAAAAAGGCCTGTAACTGATTTCAGCATTTTCTTGTTCTTACGAAGTCTGAACCTTGCTCTGAACCGAGGCCATTTTAGTGTGTTTTTTAACACCGTCATTGAGACAGAAGGTCAATAAATCAGTTGGCTTGTTCAGGCTGAGGCTCCTAAGGTGAATAGTCTTAAGTTGTCCACAGGTGATTTTCAGCCTGCAGAAAACCACCTGTTTAACTTGCAAGTGATTCCGCCTGCTTGCCTTTACTGAAGAGATCTTCCTTGTAAAAGTACCACCCAACAGCATCTTACTTCTTGCTCAGAAGAATGCTTCATAGCCATTTACCTGCCTCCTCTATCCTGTAGGGCGCAATGTCACGTCACTGTTTCTACATCATCTTCTGCATGGTGGGTGGTGGAAGAGGAATTGCATCCACATCCCTTGGCCTTCCTGGCTTCAGGTTAAACAGACCTTCTTCTCCAACCCCCCCTCAAAAGGCACAGATTCCTAATCATCTCCCTGTAATTTTCATTCATGTCTTTCTAGGTGACCCCGTTAATAATCTTGCTTGCTGACTTCCTGATCTATGAGGCCCATTTTCTCTGGCTGGGTGGTACTAAAAACCTGTGGTATAACCATGCTCAGCTCTAAAAACTCTTCCTCAGCCTTATCCTCTTACAACTCTTTCTGAACACTGATGTCTTCAGCTCGCTGACCTCCTAACTGCCTGGATTTGAGGGCTGGGTGGAGAGTGCTCTGCATCCATCTTTGCCAGTAGGTCTAAATCTCTTTGAATGGGGTGGGGGGGTGTGTGTGTGGATGGATGCTGACAGAGCACCCAGCTTTCAAGAGAAAGTGCCTTTGCTTGGCAGATCATGTTGTGCAGTTGATGGCCATGAGGCTGGGGTACCATGCTTGGCTGTTTTGAGAATACGCTACCAGGAATGGTCAATACAATTATTATGGGTGTAGAGAGTGGCAAATTATCTGTCAGCACAGCAGGGTCTTGTGATTATCATAAATTATAACGTAAACCAGTAGATTGCTTTGTTCATTAATGGGTACTATACGGAAAACCCAGGGATTTGCACAGCCCCCACCCCATGCTCCTGAGTTTGTGCAGTATCTGCTGTTATGTCGTCCCATATGAGCACAGCTAACCTGACCAACCATTCAGATCAGTGGCGTGCTCAGCTCTGATGGAGGCAGGATTGAAATGACCAGGAATCACTTCAAAAGCATTGTGTCTGTACTAGGATCTCCCCTGTTTTATCATTGTATGTATATTGGTACCAGAGCATAGAAAAGTCCTGAGATGCACTGTATTCTGCTTTTGTGTGTTGGCTACCTCACACCACATGTGGAAGAGATGGAACAGGTGATACTTCAGATGGCAGGGAAAAGTCACTCCAAACAAATGTGAACTGAGGAACTTGCAACCGGCCTTTAGGCTTCTGCTTTCTTCCACAGCCTCTTGCCAAGTTCACTTTTTCCTTATGCTGCAGCAGAAGGGTCACTGCAGAGATATGCTTTGCTGCCTGCGACCATTATTTTTCAGAGAGCAACCCACCCACTACTGTCTTCAAAGAAAGCTGCATATACATAAAAGCATGTAGGTGAATGTTCATCTGCTAGAAGCATTTGAAGTGTTGAGGTAATTCAGTAACTGTGATTGTTGAAAGAAACTTGAAACTTGCTGGAATTGCATTAAAACTGTACTGCCTGCCTCAGTGCAATGTGTCCAATTAAAACAGAAAACAGGATGAGGAGAGAGTAGCATGGAACTAGCATGTCTACTAGCAATTGACGAGGGCCAAAACTTTTCCTCTGATGACTGTTCAACTAGTTGTTTCCCATCGGTATACTTTTCAGCTTCTTTTGAACCAGGGGATGTTTTGGTCTGTGCTTGCCATGTCAAACACATTTCAGATCCTATCAGTCAGTCAACATAATACCTAGAATGTCAGTTCACCGGCAGAGCTATTCAAGCTGTGGCTTTTGCATTTGCACATGCTGTAACAGTGCTTATAAAGCTGAGAGGTTCTCAGTGTTTCCACTGTAAAAGTAATTTATTGCTCTTCTACAATACCTCACTCCAAGCTGCAGTGTATCATACAGCTGGTCCCAATCACATGATGGGTTTACTCACTGCGAGACCTGCAAAAAATCCCCATGGCCTTAAATATGACAATGCTACTACTTTTGGTTCTTTTGGAATAACCCCAAGTGAGTAAATATAACAGAAGAGACCTGCGGTCCATGCAGTGCCTGCTGTGCTTGCTAGCGTGTCCCAGCCTGTCTGGCAGCTAGCTGTGTTCACACCCTGGTTTCTGTAGGTTGTTTGCACTAACCTCTTATTCACTTTCTGTACATAGGAGACTTCAGTGATTCCTTAACTAATAATTATCTGGCTTTATACACTCATCAAGCTTCATGGGCTATAGACTTGCTCTTTTGACACTCACCTCCACCAAGCATGGCTCAGAGATCAGGGACTGAACGTCAGGTTGACCTGGCCCAAGGTTTCTGGATGGTATCTAGAGTTACGTGGCAGCCAGAAGAGTCTCTATCAAGAGCCACAATAGCCGATCTGGCTTCGTGACCTCTCTCAGTTTGTAAATTGCTCCCTGACAAGACCTTGCTCCATCTACAGGACTGCAGTAGTCTGGCATAGGTCTAATTCCAGAGAAATCTGCTAACCAGAGCCCTCTGAATTGAGGAGATAACATAGTCAGATTTGTTTCCTCATTCAGTTTCCAGCAAGAACCTGTTTACAATTATTAAGGCAAGTGTGTTGACAAAAATATTTGGTTGTAGATATATTAAGCTAGTCAGTAAAAATGAGATCTCGCTGTTAAGAGCTGAGGAAGGCTCTCTACTGTATTGCAGGGAATAAAATGGCAGATGTAATTCAAAGTCATTAAAGCAATGGGGAAAATGTCCCTAAGGGACCACAGAATAATGGGCTCCAAACTGGCCACTTCCTCTTATGGAGCATAGCCTGGAGTCATAGCAGACTGCTCAGTGAAAATGTTGGATGTCTGCCCAAGGAAAAGAAGCAAGGAATGCCAGGAATTATTAGGAAAAGAATGGGGAACTAAGCAGGAAATGTTTTGCCCTTGCACAAATTGTGTTGCATCAGCATCTGGAAAAGTAGTGGAAAGGACAGCAAGGACATCTAAGACATAGAACGACAAAGGGACAAAATACGTATGTCAAACTCTTACTCAGCAAGATTGAACACCTTTCTGTGTAAATAAGGTCTGTCATTATCCAAATCTCTTAGATACTCAAGTGTTAGGCGTGATTATGAGTTGCATTTGTTACCAATTCTGCATGTAATGGTATTGCAATGTTTTCTTTCGAATTGGTAGTGTTGAACTCATTTGAGGAGATGTGGATGTCTACCTCTGATATCTCCTTGTAATTAGTAAGCAGAAATTAGCACTCATGAGAAAGAGTTTATCTCATTCTAATTTAAATATCTGAAATACATCAGATAAATTGCATATGAACAGAGTTTACTTCCTCATCTGCTGTGAAAGGAGTCTAGGTTTTTGTGTCCAGAGTCAGATTTCTGAGGGTAGATGAGACAGTTTGCACCACAAATACTCATGCTCTTGCCGTCATCAGAGTGGATTGCTGAAGTACACCTCTTTGGATGAAATTAATTTGCCCTTAACCTATGTATATTAAATTAAAATATCTGCAACTGAGTTATTTGTGTAAAGGCTTCAGTTCTGCTGGAGTAACTGGAAACATCTCTGCAAGCATCTTGAAGAAAGAGGTCAGGTCAGTTTGTCCTGAAATGAACTTTGGAGATTACTTCAGATGCCAAAGTAAAGGGAGATAAATAAACGCAGAATAGAAAGTGATACTTAAGGTGCTTGGTGCTAGGATGTGGATAGGAACTGTGTAGTACTCAGTTCAAAAGTGCTCTAGCTAGGTTTTATTTACTAAAATTGGCTTTTGCATAATCTGATATCACATCTTTCCTTTCAGAAGGGTAGTGCCTGAAGTGAACTTTAAGGCTGATAACCATCCAGCTCACTGCAGTTTCTGTGTATTGGTGAGCTACCTAGAGCTCAAAGTGTGTTTGTTTTCTTAATCTTCCATGGCCCTGTGTCTCTAGCACATTTTTCTCTCCCTGGACATGTTGTGTAGCACGTATTTTTGGGGTAGATTCAGGCTGAGATTATAATTATCCTACATACTTGTGGTCTGGCCTGGTATTATCCATCACAATACTGTCATGTGCTGGGCATTGACAACGTACTTAAAAAGCTATTTTTTATGTGATATAACTCACATGTTGGGTAATTTTCTTGTAATATTAAGGAAAACTTGCCAACACTTTCAGCACAAGAGTTCCCAGAGGTTTGTTTCTGTAGCAGGCGGGCTGCATCCTGCAGGCAAGCAATCTGAACTGCATGTTCTTTACAGGTCCTTCTTTGCCGTATGGGAAGAGTGGGATGAAATAAATGATCTGAAAAATGTCACAGTGTTACAAAATAATAGCATGGTCTAATCCTTTCACCTCATTTCAGCTTCCCATTCCAGTCCCCGATCATGGTTTACAAGACACTGAATTCAAGCTCCACTTGCGACTTCAGCTCCTTAGTGTCAGCCACAGCATCCCACCTTCAGACTCTCATTTTCCTTAGCACATGTAGGAGCCTGCTCTCATCTGTTCGCTGAAGTGCTGCTATTCTCAATTGTCACTCCTCTAAACTGATGTATTTTAAATTGCCTCAGTCCTGTGGCAGCTTACTTGTGCTCAGCAGCGCTGACTGGGACACCTGCTCTGCATTTGGTTTCCTTTCTTGGGCTGCAACTCCTTTGCTTGATTCTCTTTGAGACAAACACGCCATGATGCTTGGAGATTACTTGATTTCCTCACTTAAAAGGGCTTCTACAGCATTATAATGGTGACCTGCTGGTTGCCTATAAGAATGCTTTCCTTGGCACACAAGCACATTGTCTGTGTCATCCAAAAAGTCCTAGCTGGTGGAGTGCAAAGAGCAGACATGACAAAGCTGAGTAGTCACGCTTGTTATATCCCTAAAATCCCCACCAGGGAAAAAAAATAAATGGAAAGGATTCAAGTAAAGCAGTTGAGAATGGATAGAAAAGGGGGGAAATGGCAGTAGATAAAAGGGGCCAAGCAGAGCAGCAGGGTGTATGGACAAGTTGATTAAAAGCTTATCTGCCTCTTCCAATTACAGAATTGGGAAGTTTCCTCACAGATTCAAAGATCCAAATTTCTTTATTAATGAAATCCCTGTTTCCATACCTGTAGTAGTCGTTAGTACCATGCTAGCCTCATCTATGAGGTGCAAAAGTTACCTTGTGTCTGTCGAGGACCTACAGGCTCTGCAGGGTCAGTTCTATAAACCCCCTGAAGTCTGTATTTTTTTTTTCCTTTTTTTTTTTTTTCTTTTTTCTTATAATTCTCTGTTAGCTGGGTTTTTTTTTTGGCTTGCCGTTTCGGGTTACAAACCTAGGTACTCTCTGGAAGACTCCCTTTCCCAAGCACCTATTTTATGATGGATGGCATTAATCACTTTCTAGAGCAACACTTTGTTAAGTGATGTAGGAGCACATGGCTGCTCCCTCCAGCCCAGGACCCTCCTGCCCAGCTAGTGTCCCTGCCCCACAGCCTGTCCACACCATGGACCCGGGGTCTCTGGCCACACTGGGGGACACAGCTGCCACTTTCTCATGTGCAGGTTCAACCAATAGCAAACCTGAAAATGTATCCCAGAGGCACACACACCATTAATAGCTCTTCATTTGGTGTGAGTGGTGAGGTTTTTTTCTTGTCATGGTTCCCATGCTTGCTCTGTCTGGTCTGTGTCTCTATGTATTTTGTTTCCAGTTTTCCCTGGTTTTCCCATAGTTTCCCAACTGACAAGGTTCACAATCAGACAACCTTGCTGGAATAGACATTCTCACACTGCCATGTGCCCTCATCAGTGAGTGTGACTGATCAGCTTCGGTTCCCATCTCTGCCTCCCTTATTACTTGTGTCAAATTTGTGTCCCTGTATGTTCTTATTCAGGCTTCCTTATTTGCTTCTTATCCCTTGTTACACTGAAAAAGGTCCTTGACCTTACCTTTGAAGGAGCAGGCAGTCTCCTGCCACCCACCCTTACACACATCTTTGTCTCTAGAGACAGCCTAGGTTGTTCTTATAGTCCAAATACCAAATGTTCAGATGGCCAAAGTTAGATGAATCCAACCCTGTCTGCCTAAGCTACTTCATTTAATAGTTTCTCATGCTACTAAGGGTTCTTCTCATTAGGAATGATGTCAGCCATTTCTGGAGCTTGTCATATAAGTGACTGCTTTGGGACCTGACCTTTAAAGGAGATAACAGTCATTTTTGCACCAGCCAGCTGTTGCTGAGCTTACTGTGGGAGAGAGGTACAGTAGTTATGAACTAACTTCTTCACGCTTTCTTATGTGGACTGCATGAACAAGGTATAGTTTCCAGGGCTGCAGAGCAATGGGCATCTGTGTTTCTCTGTTTTAATATCTTATTATATATATTATTAATGTATTGAGCTTTGCCTTCTGAGCAGCAGAAGGAAAGTGGATCAGTGCAGGGAGCTTTGAGCATGCAAAACTAGACAGCACCACAGTGCTATGACTAATGTTGCCATGTAAAATCTGCAATTCATGATGAATGGTGAATTCTACTGTATTTGTTTTCTGAGCTGGTGGGCTTGCCTACTCGGTGATCTCCCTGCAGGCAGGGCACTTCCTCCAGCATGGGGTGAGGATGGGCAAAAGCAGCCCAGAACCACTCTGGGGCTTGGAGCTCTGTTTTCAGGAAAGCTGATATTCCTGCCCTTGGATCCTGTGATTTTTGTGTGTGCTTTTTAGGGTTTGCTCAGCTACTGAGGTAGTCTTCAGCAAAACACTTTTTCTAGTGGCAATGTATGGATTTCAGTAAGTGCCCACCAGGACTGCTGGCTCAGGCTCTCTTGACTCTGTGGTTTGTGGAGGTGTTTTGGAGAACTTGGTTCTGAAAGGTCTGGCAAAGCTGCATGAACTTATTGACGTACTTGTTTTTCTCTCTACGTACAGACCCTAATATGGTCAATGCAGGAGACATGAATGGTTCTGGCAACCTGATGGATTTTCTGGATGAGCCTTTCCCCGACGTTGGAACTTATGAAGATTTCCACACCATTGACTGGCTGCGGGAGAAATCACGCGACACTGACCGCCACAGAAAGGTAAAGCTGTCAGGCCTTGATGTGTTTCAGCCCCTGGGTTACAGCTGTCCTGGTGGCAAGAAAAACAAGCAGTTCTACAAAGTTACTGCTTCCTACCTTGTTGTGTGACTTGAGGAGCACTTCTGGAAGTACGGATGTGGCATGTCTTTAGTTTGTAAATAGGAAAGGGCTTCTGGCGACTTAAATCAGCAGAGCTTCTCTGAAAAATGATTGAGTAGAGAAATTGTGCACACCTTCTAGGGGGCTGAATATTTTTTGTTTGAAACACTCTACACTAAAGCTGTGTTAGCCTGTATTGGCAACATGTCTATGTTTTAATTACAGATTACAAGCAAAAGTAAGGAATCCATATGGGAGTTCATCAAGAGTTTGCTGGATGCTTGGTCAGGATGGGTTGTAATGCTTCTCATAGGACTACTGGCAGGTATGTGTGTGTTAGCATTACAGTTATGCTCACCCAAGTTTGCTGTAGTGCCATCTGCTTCTCTTTTTACTTGTATCTCTCCACTGATGTTTCAAGCTAAAAAGGCAGCTATGCACCCATGCAGTTATAATTCTTAATAAAAATACCCACTTGCAAAGTCTTCTGAGGACAGCTGACCTAGAAAAAATGTTATGCACAGAGGGATTCTTCTATTGCTTTTGGAAACATGCATCTGATTGCTTTACACTTGATGGGCTACTTTCACTTCCTGAATCTCAGATGCACCAAAATCAATTTCATTGTTAGGATTTTTTTCTTGTCTTCACTTAATTTAATTCTGCAAGTAGATACTATGATGTGGGGAAAATGTTGGTTGTAGGCACTCAAAGGGGAGCTTTGTAAATTGCAAGATCCACTGGGTTATCTTCTTTATATTTGTATGAAGGGAAAATACAGTTTCAGTCTCAGTTTCAGATCTGCTTCCAGGCCAGACAGACATTACATATTTAACAGCCTGCTTAAACTCAGATGGCAAATTCATTAATTTCCCAAGCTGCTCCTGTCTTCTGCTCAGTTTAGCACATCTTCCAACTCAGAAAGCTGCACTTCTCTAACCAAGCTGAAACAGCTGCCATTTCTTATGCTTTTTCAGTGATGTCAGGGTGCTCTTGTATCATGCTGCTTGGTAAAAGTATGATGTGATGTTTCACAATTTCCATGTGGTGTGAATCTCCTGCTTACCAACTGTCAAGTTAATAGGTTTATTACAGCTGAGCAGGAGCCTCAGACGTACCGGGGATGTTCTTGAGAAAACATTGATGAAGTGTCATTTTTGGCAAATTGTGTTATTTTATAGAGATAGATGTATTTGTTTCCACAAAAGCTTTGATAGGAGGGTGAGATCAGAAGAGAATCTGATAGACTATGTACTACCAGGACTGCTGAATTCTGCCTGAAGGCCAGGATTAGCCTTATCTGGGATGGAGAATTATGCTTGAAATAAAGTTAGAGCAAGCCTCTGAGGGCTCTCGTCACCTCTTCCAAGCTTGTCAGTAATCCCCCACTCGTACAGGGAAGTCGGTATACACTCACACACTTCCATTTTAGTAAAAATACCCCAGAAGCTTTGTTTCAGTTCAAGTTTGCAATGAAATCTCATGCTGAAATCCTCAAGATTATTGAAAGCTGACCTCTGGTAAGCCCTAGTGCTGCCCTAAAATACGTCCAGCTTGGGAATGGTGGTCAAGGGCAAGCTGCAGCTAAGATATGTTAGCTTTTGCAGCGTTTTCAGTTACAAGGATGCAGAGCAACATGGTTTGTCTCAGAGTCAAATCAATTTAGTCAGGTTTTAGACTAAAGGACAAGGACTTGTGAATCAGCTAGAGAACAAAAATCACCTGCGTGCTCATGATCTGGGCTGAGCCCTGTAGACTTTTTCTGCTTAGCATTCTGTGCTTTCAGTGTTTCTGGGGCAGGGCAAAGATGGAGAGTCACCATCCCAGCCTCAGCAAGGGGTCAACACACCTTTGATGAGCGGGGAGGGGGTGGTGTTACTGGTGCGTGGACGAGGTTTCTTAAGCAGGTTTGAGGAGGGAGTAAATGAGGTTGGTGGCTCAGTCAAGAGACACTTCATGTCGTTTCCTTCTCTACTTGAAATACTGCCTGCTCAAAGAAGCTGGCCTGCCATGTGTGGTTCCATGGGATTGCACGGACCAGACTGGCTCCTCCATGGTCCCTCTTGCCCTGCTGCACAGGCAGAAGCTACTGCTGCTCCAAGGGGAGCTGTATGTTTTGAATAACACCAAAGTATATTGAAAATGTAGCAGCAGCCATTGGGGCTCAGACCAAAGTTTCATGAGTGACTGTGGACACATAAATTAGCTTGACTGGAGCCCGTCGCTGCTGCTGCAGTCTGGTACAGCTAGCTCCCAGGCTCTTTTGGAAACATGTACCTACAGGGTCTTGAGCCCTCAGGTGCTGCATGGAAGGAGAATATGGTGTGTAACTCTGTCAAGTGGCTGGAAAGGCACTAAGGAGCTTCTGGAAATGAGGTCTTAGGAGCCAGAGTTTGCTCATTTCAGGAAGGGGAAAAGAGCAGTAACACTCACAAATGCTGTTTGGTGTGGAGATCATATGAAAAGTGCTCACACTATGTACCAGAAAAAGATGCTGAGCACTACCTGGGCCAGTCTTTGACAGAAAATTTATACTTTCTGGAGAAATACAAAGCAACTTATGGGGAAATGAACCTAAAAATTTTAGGTGTGGGTGCCAAATTTTTAAGGCATTTTTCATCTGTAAGGAATTCTGAGTTTCTACTGTGGCCATCCTGCCAGCAGACCCGTGGGCATCCCTCCACCTAACTATTATTACTAGCCAACTGGACTATATGCTGTATATAGATCACCAAAGGATTCTGTGTTTTCTAAACTGTGTGACGTAAAGTACTATCATACTAACGCTGAAATGCTCTGGAGCTGATGGTGTAAAAAATCCCTTTTGCCATTCAGTGCTGTGCCACTTGGGTGATGCTGTTTTCTGGCACAGGTGCATCAGGAAAACTATGTTTTCAAAGCAAAGTTTTAGCATTCTTATTAGGGCGTTGTAAAGGATAAGTATTGGCCAAGGATAAGCATAAACCAAAGGAAAAGGAGAGACACAAAAGGCTCATATCTAAAATGAAGTTCAGCATTTCCTGACTTTGGAGTGCTTTGTTGTTTTTCATTCCGGGCAGGTTACATAGAAGGGGGAACAAGTTCAGTTCCTTTAGTGGGAGAAGTAGGAAGTTAAACTTATGCTTTGTTACAGTCTAGGCAGCCATGGTAAGCACAAGGAACTAAAGGCTTGACTTCCTGAGGTGCTGAACAGTCTGCAGCTCCCATGAATTTCACTTAAAGTTGCAATGACTCAGAACTTTGAAAACTTTAGTCCTGGTCATGTGTCTTGTGAAGGTTCACTATTGCACTATTATCTCATAAATGGTGGCCCTCCCCTCTCATTATTCTTCTCTCTGTAAAGCATGTGTAGTAAATTGCATGCCACATTTTCCTCCTTATGTAGATTCCAAAGCATTTGGCAGAAGGCATTAGATCAGCTGCAAAATTAAGTACGTTTTCCTAGAGGTACTGGGGTGCATGTGAGCTTGTTATATTAGAGAACTGAATTCTTGTTCCTCACTCTGTTTATTAACTTTATTGGAGAAAAACATTCAAAAGCCTGCCTGCCTTTGCACCTTCTTTGCACTCTATGGAGCATTAGTACTCAGGTGCCTGGTTAAGTGTGATGTGAGCTTTGAAGACTGGGTCAACTGCAGAGGATGATAAAGGTCCACGGAGAGATGCAAGAGGCACAGCATTTGGTGCTCATGTCCAGGGGATGAAGATTCTTTGTACAGTTTCCTGAAACTTTCAGAAAACTGGAGGAGAATGTAGAGCTTGCTGCAAAGCTCAGTAAGCTGTGCACACTGACGTTACCAGCAACACAGTGATTTATCATCATCTAAGAATATAGTTCATTGTTTCCATAGAAACTTGGGAAAATGGAAGTGAGTAAGCAAGAGAAAGGCAAGGTCTTCATGAAAGAAAATAATTGGTACAGACATCATTACTCCCTTCTGCAGCCTTTTTTGGTGATCTTGTCTAGTGTATATCTTAATTCTTCAGAGTATCCCCATACGACAAAAAGACTTCACTGTTACCTAGTCACGTCGCTGGTCAGTGTGGGGACAAGGATCCTTCTTAAGGGGGTGAGAATATCTACTTATATGTAAGCCTCTGCAAACACTAGTGGGTTTTTTCTGTCCTCTGGAATAAAAGACAGGTTACATGTGCCTGAATTATTTGAAATTGTTTTGTTTTCCTCTTTCACAGAAATTAAACTCAGTAAACTTTAGTTCCAGGTCAAATAAACTGGCTCCTGAACCCACCTGTGTGCCTCAGCTGCTAGGAGAAAGGGGAGCAGCCCCCACCACTGCTTCATGTAATTGCATTTTAGCAGGAGCCACAAAGCTAAAAGTTTTGGAAACATTAAACCATTTTGCATTTGCCAAAGCATTGTTTTTCAGTGGTTTAGCCCCAGTAAATTCTTTCAAATCCATTACTGGTTTCCTGAAATTGTATTAGAGATGACTTGCAAAAATAATGATGACTTCTACTTTCCACTGTATATGAGAGGGGTGTGGAAAACACTAAAGGACTCTTCAATCAGTTGGTGGCTTGATGCTTTCCAGAACCCCTGAACATGGATACCGAACACAGGTCTGCCGTTCTGTGTTCTGGATGCTCCCAGCCTTCCCCTTCCTGCTGGTGCTGGATTCGGGAGGACATAGCTGATCCTGGGGGCTGGGAATTACCGCTGGTGAACAAATGCCCCAGAAAAACAGGATTTTCTTTTCTCGTACCTGGCCCCGGCAAGTTTTCCCGTGTCTGTGTCCCGTGGCCACCGGGTGTCGCTGTAGCTCTGTATATACTGGGGAAAATCTGCAAGGAATCTCTTAGCTACAGAGAGGATTTGAAAGTTAATTTTATTCTGCATTTTCGGATTGCTAGTGAATGTACATATCGGGATCCCGATTCCGTTAAGTTCATGAGTCAGAATCCATATTGTTTCTGTGCTGAAATCATCCTTCTAAAATGTTGCAGTAAGGCTATAGGAAAACATAATGTATCCTCCTCCTCCCCTATACCTAGAATACAGAATGCTGTTTGAGACCTGCAGCTCAGGATGCATATAGAGATGCTGCATGAAGTTCTCCTTATCTCAGTCAAATGGTACCCCTACCTGGAATAGACTGCAGGGTCAGGCCCTATATCAGTTATGCCTTCTCTACTTGGCAGTCAGTCAATATGAAAATGATAACATTTAAAATAAAAAGCTGATGAGAGGGTATTGAATGTCAGACAACAAGCTGGCTGTTTCTCTGCACACATATTATTGCCCTCCGTTCTTTGGTATATTCATGCTTACATTGCAGCTGCTTCCTCAAATCATGGTTTTGTTTTTTTGTTTTTTTTTTTTTTGCTGTGTTATTATTAGATTTATTTTCTTTGCAACTTGAAATTTTTTTAATGCCACAGTTTCTTTCTCTGCATTTCTTTTCCCAGGCACATTAGCCGGAGTGATAGATTTAGCTGTGGATTGGATGACAGACCTGAAGGAGGGTGTCTGCCTGTCTGCCTTCTGGTACAGCCACGAGCAGTGCTGCTGGACATCTAATGAAACGACATTCGATGACAGGGACAAATGTCCCCAGTGGCAGAAATGGTCTGAACTTCTTGTAAGCCAGTCTGAGGTATGGGAGACCTGATTAGGTTGTGGTCACAGCAGGCCAGGCAATGCCTTTTTTCCTGCTTGCTGATATTCTCTCCAGAGAGTTGCTCTGAAAGAGAAAGTAATGAACCAAGCATGCTGCAAAAAACATTTCCACAACCATTATCTGCTTAACTTGGAAGAGGTCCTATTGTTCCAGTGTCGTGTATGATGGAAAACTGCAAGATCACTCTCTCTTTTTATCAGTATTGAACCAAAAGTGTTTCATAACACTCATAATCACCAGGGGACCTGAGCTGCTGTCCAATTTTTGTCTTTTAAACACAATTTTATGGGACAAAAATGGTGATCCCTTACAAATACATTTAAGAGGAAATGTTTCGGATTGCAGATGGTTTTTATGTATTCAAATGCTGTGAGTAGTAGTGGGAGCTGTGTATGATCTGCATAACAAAAATTGAATATGACGTGGAGGTGGGATGAATGTGACTTTGAAGAGAACTGGCTTAAGTATGTAATGTGGCTTTTAAAAAAAATATCTGGTAGTGCAGTTTGGTCAAGAATAGGAGAAGAAAATACACACTTCTGTGGTACAGATAATCTCTAGCCAGGCAATTAAAAAATGGGTGACATGGAGAGGTTGTCTCAGGTCTTCCCCTAGTGTGGAGGTAGTCTGGTGCTGCAGAATGAGGGCACCTTCATCACCATATAAATTTGTCATTCACGTTTCCTTCAGTGCTGCTTTAGGTTTCCAGTACAAGTGGTGTCTGTGAATATGTATAGCCCAGTGTCCATAGTTCTGAAAAGCCATAGTGAAAGTAGTGGGGTGCTCACTCTTCCTGAATATTCCCACCATTTAATGGCAGGCAAAAATCTCTGCACCATTGCCAGTCCACAGTGCCAAGCTTCCCTTTGCCAGAGGTTTGCTAGGTTCGCACTAGTCTTCATCAGCAGATGGTTTGGGTGGTTGTGTCTGTAACAGTGAAGAAATACTACCCTGGTATAAAGTTGCAGGGCTGGGGATGATGTGGTAGTTTAAGAGGACAAAAATATGTGGGAAGGGGAAGAAGAAGAGACTGTTAAAATTGTTATGGGATTTGGAAATCCTGTGCATGTGTTCGACACGCTGTTGGTCTGAAAGGCTGGAATATAAAAACGGAGCATATCTTGCAGAAGATTTATTGCTTTTGGCTGCTACTTGAAATCAGCAGTCATGACTGTTGTATGCTGTGGCCTATAGGGAAGGTATCAGCTAGGAGGGCACTGTGAAACTTTACTGTGTTCACACTGAGCTTCTCATGCCTTAGTCATGGTGAAAAAAGAAAGGGTTCATTTTGGCTTAGTTTTAGGCTCTTTCTCAAAACAAACGGGCCTCTAAGATCTGTGGGTTTCTGGCTGCCATGGCCCAATGAATGCTATAAATATTAATAATACAGCTCTCTATTGCTGTTACACTAAAATCACAGGCAAAGCCCAACAAAAATGTAAATATGGAAAGTAAAAATTCTGTTTGGTAGCAAAAGTCTTAGGATTTGGAAAAGTTTTGCATGATTCCTGTAGCTGTAGAGGACTTGAGGAGGGATCAAAATACACTGAATTTGACTGAGATTCAGGATAATTTTCTGGGTTTGTTTTGTTTTGGTGGTTTGTTTGGTTTTTGTTTTGTTTTGTTTTGTTTTTCATATTGCTTCACTTTGTGCCTGACATTTGCATAACAGCCCTTACAAAACAGCAGTGGACAAAAGGACTAATTTGGAGCACATTTTAGACAAAAGCGCTTTGGAACAGTTTCCCTAAAGCTACTTTGGTCAGAAATGTCTTCTCATCATAGCCAACTAAACTGACATTCTGAGGACTAAGATTTAGATCAGTTCTTCCATGTGATTTTGACAACTTTTGGCTATGATAAACCATGTGCGTATGTTCTAACTGAGAATTGTGACATGTTCTATGGCATCTCTTGTAAGATGTTTTAATTTTAGTCCTATAAAATGAGCCCAAAGCAGAGTCTTAATGTAAATTATTATGGAAAACATAATAGCACATCAGGCACATACCAGGCTAAAAGTTTTCTTCCCTAATCACTATTTGTAGGTGAATTATATACTTCATCTCTCTGGTCCTGAACTGCTTTGAAAGAGCAGATGAAGTGGGTTTTTTTGATGCAAGATTGTTTCAAACCCTCACATTCACTGGAGGAGCGGATGTGTTAAAGCACATCAGATGCCACCCACTTCAGGTAGATCTCTGGTGACCCGGACCTTCCCCTGTTCTGCAGATTCAGCTAGGTCCCAACCTCATCTTCACTAGAATTGAGGACCACATTTCTGGTGCCTTACAGCTATCCAGGGTAAAGAAAAGGACCCCAAGTCTCCCATGTCTCGTGATGCTGTATCCAGCAATAGACTAGATTCCCATCTCAGGGCTTCTGGATCTCCTGGCATGAAGCTGAGACCTGCAAAACGAGGAAGCCCATTTATATCTGGAATCCAGTTTTGGAAGCCTTGAATCTCTGTCTTGAAGGCCCCTGAGGAGACACATTGCTGCAACGTCCACAGGAGGGAGTCTGCAAACTGTGAGATTCCTCAGCCGAGTTACAGTAGAGCTTTGGGTCTCTGGAGAAAACAAACATTGGATAGCATCCTGAGGGATGTGGTTTATTTCGGCATTCTGAGTTTGTGAGTGTTGTTTTCAGTTGTGTTCCATTTGTACCTGACCTGGACTGACACCAGGTCTGGAATACTGCATGGTCTTGCAAACTAAAATACAACATTTTTCTCAGTTCCCATAGTTGCTCTATTACTGTTGTTGCCAGGGTAAATCCTTTGAACCACTAGCAGAGTGGAAAAGGTCTTGGCAGGATCATCTTTACTGGTGAGCTTTTTTGGTCTCTGATTCCAGTGTACATGCCTAAGACTGATTCAGGGCCTTAGTAACGAATGGCATACAAATGAATGAGAAATGAGCCATTTGCTATACTGAGTTACTATTACTTCACTTCCCAAAGGTTTGGGTTTTTTCATTGTTATTAATCATTATAAACTGCTGCAGTTGGACCTGCAGAATGCCAGATATCTGGAAAATGTAACAATGAGAGTTGTCCCAGTGGATAAGGCTGAACTCACCATATAGACTCATGTGGGGTCCTGCCACGGTGTGCTAGGTGTATGTGTAACTGCAGTAATACGTTGATGCAGTATTCATCAGATGTGAAAGAAGAAGTAGTAAAAAGAAACAAAGTTAATTTTACTGCAGTGGATTTAGAAGCAAAACTACAGCTTTCACTCAATATTGTAGGACCGAATTGTTGTAACAGCATTGGTCTTCTTTGGAGTTAGTCCATTTCACACTGACAGGAGAATTTTGCCCTGAGGCAACATGTCCAGAGTTTTCTCTACAGGAAGTGTAAATATTGTCATAGCTGTTTGTAATTGAAAGCACTAGGAGAAGACATTCATGAAGACAAGACTGTCTTCAGCTGTAGCAACAAAGATCCATGGTTACTACAGACAGATGTCAATCACTATAAGCATGGGATCCATGACTGCTCAGTCTCAGGGTATTGGAGGATGACATTGTATTGCTGCTGTTATTCTGCTGTTATCAGCAAAGCCTGCTTCAGCAAGCACAAGAGGACCTTAACAAATTGTTGTTCTTCCAAATAAATCCATCAGGATAAGGGCAATGGTTCCCTTACTGTCTTTTCACATGGACAGAGACCTGGAAAATGAGGCTAGCAAGCATCTATGTTAAAAGTTGATTCCTTGTAAGTTTGCAAACTGGGAGTCTTCTCAGCTCTAGATTTTTTATGACTGGGAACTGGGTTTTGCCAGTTCTGTTAACTGAAGACACGAAACAACTGATTAATGCCTGTTTTCTTGCTTGATTTATCATAATGTTGATATCCAGGCCTGCTGTCCTGCAGAGCAAAGATAGGGGCCCCCATATTCTTGAGCAGCTGGGATTGCATCCGGTAGGAAGAGTTCACTTAAAGGTGAACGATTCATACCAATTCATGCACTGAAGTTCATCTTGGTTTTTATTCTGTAGTGTCATGCTGCTAGAGGAGATTGTTTGAAGGCTTAATCTCCTTAAAAAGGCTTGATGTGTATCAGTTTGATGCCTCTGACTAGATTCTATTTTGTATGTATGTGTAGGTAGAGTGCTTGAAATTAATCTAAAAAATTATGCTTGTGAATAGGGAGGGCTTCTAAGCCAGATTTTAACAACGGTTTTGACTTGACCACTGGAGACAGGTAGAAAGCTTGAAGGTCACTATTGACTATGCCTTCACTATGGCACTGCACAGTCAACTGTTGCTAATGATTATTGGCATTTCCATTCTGTCAGTGAAGTAAAGCTATTCAGTTTGAAGATAGGTTTTATTATTGACTAGAATGCTTTTAAAATACTAGGGCAAAAATGGCTGAGGTGTGTCTGAATGGGATCTGCCAAACTACTGTGTTTGTAAATGTTTTTCAACCCTATCATAGATAGCATCATGTAGAAGGAAAGGATTTATTTATGGTTTTACCTTTACCATTTGTGAACTGAACTGGCTACTGATATACACAGGGGTGTCGTTTTAAAAGATCAGCATCTGCATGGAGAGGTAACCTTTTAATACCAGCCCTCAGAAAAAGATGTATCCCTGTCACCCACCATGGGATAAACACAGCATCTTCCATCATTAGGTGCTTTTTTATCACCAATTATTTTGCCCTTATAACAGATTCGTTTGACATTTTGCAACTTTTTGTGGTTGGCTTAATTTTTAAGTCCTTGAAAGATACTTTTAAGATGTTTGGGTCCCTTGCAAACAGACTGCGTGGACTGGTCTAGGTATATATTAGAATGCTGCTCCTTTCCATGAGTAATAAAATTGTTGGACTGTATGAAGTCATTTCTTCTTCCTGAGGAAAAGCAACACCTATCATGCAAATGAAAAGACCAGGTTCCATGCCATCATAATCCCTAGTAAAAGTGTGAGTTTTACCAACCTGCATTTGTCTAACAATGTTTGTTACTGTTATTTTTCTAGGGTGCAAGTGCTTACATTCTAAACTATTTTCTATACATTATGTGGGCTCTATGTTTTGCTTTCCTGGCAGTCTCCCTGGTCAGAGTGTTTGCTCCCTATGCCTGTGGCTCTGGAATCCCAGAGGTGAGTTTCTCTTTGTGGATGGATATCCAAATACCAAACAAAACAAAGAAATAATAATTTGCCACCTTTTCCCATTCCAGAACTGTCCTGTGAGATAGTATAGGAACAAGAAGATTGTCTTTCCGTCTCAGCTGCCTTCATTCCTCTAACATGCCTTATGGTGCTTATAGAAATTCTTCATAGTAGAAAATGCTCAAATGCCACTGTGGCAGGTTAATGCACATCATCCTTCACTGCCAGAGCTTGAATTAAAGATCAGCAGCTCCCAGTCATCACTTTATGGACTCCAAATTTTTGTGGCTGAGACACATACTCACTATAAGATTCTATGGAATTTTCCTTGGGTTAAATTACTTGGGCCAGTTATAAACACAGTCATTTTCTAGTCTAGGGTTTAAACAAAATCAAAATAAAATGAAGAGGGAGGCTACAAAGCTAAAGTTTCCTAAGCTGCTGAAGATGCAAGATGCCAATCATTTGGGATGCCTGAAAAGTGTCTGGCTTTCATCTTCTGCAAATTGTGTCCTTGTAGACAATGTTATGCTGTTGTGCCAGCATGATGGCAGCCAAAAATCTTACCTGCTTTTCAATATTTTACATACTGAGTGTCAGCCCATATTTAAGCTGTTAAAATGAGGAATCCTGTAATTCAAGAAGCATAACTACTCAAGACTTTTTCAATCAGAGAAGTCTTCTGTTAGAAGTGCTGTAGAATCAGTGGGATTAGTAAGAATCTGGCAGACAGAATCAACAGCCCAAATTTTAGAAATCCTGGCATATATTTTTTTTTCATCTCTAGGAGAAGCATTCAAATATTTCATAGTCGATTAGGACACCCCCTCCCCAATAATTTGAAATACTTAAATAATTTCCATGTTTCAAATTAGTCACATGTGTGTGTTTGTTACATATTTGATATATATTATTGATATGTAAGTGTTTTTTTAAAGTTTTCATGGTTAACTGTAAATCTAGTTTCTAAGTGATAAATATCTCATGTGAGGTGATGCTCAGTTTCAGCCTGTTTCCAGGGCTACAGTCCAAACCCAAATCCCACCCTGGAGCCTGTGTGTCATGCATGTACGTTGTGCTGTATTCTAGACACTCATATGTAAAATTAAGAGGAAATCTATAAAAATAAGATCTCCTGGACTTTCCCATTTCTTAACACTTGCATGCTTTTATGGCATGTCCATTCCAAATACTGAGAACTCTTCTTTTCTCTCGTTTTAACTGGGAAAAGTTTGTGGTTGTTTATTTGCTTCTTTTTCGGCTTTGTTAAAGTTGAGTCTAGTTTAACTCTGATCTGTAAGCCAAGGAGATACGTAAGAGTTTCATATTTCTACTGATCTCTGCGAGACTCCTTACCAAAGCGGGGGACCACCCATAACAAGAGTAAAAGTGTGGTCTGCTTAACCCCTGCTCAAATATCGCTGTGGGAAAGTTGCCCTACCTACGGTTACTTTCCCTCCCTCACTGTCTCCTTTCAAGCAATCTGCAATTTCTTTATTTTAACTCCGCTGGAATTTTAACTCCATTTGCAAGTTCAGAGTAGAAAAGGTTTCTTAAGCTCTTCAACGTGTTCTTCCTGCTTTCCAGATAAAAACCATCTTGAGTGGGTTCATTATTAGGGGCTACCTGGGAAAGTGGACACTTTTAATCAAAACAGTCACCTTGGTTCTGGTGGTATCTTCAGGCCTCAGCCTTGGGAAAGAGGGGCCGTTAGTCCACGTGGCATGTTGTTGCGGAAACTTCTTCAGCAGCCTTTTCTCAAAGTACAGCAAGAACGAAGGAAAGAGAAGAGAGGTGATGTTGACTCCCATCGTCTCTAATTTCCCTCTCCAAATGCTTGGTGTTTCAAAGGACTCATGCCTTGTATGCAAATATTTGCTTTGTAGGTGCTTTCGGCTGCAGCCGCCGCAGGAGTTTCTGTTGCCTTTGGTGCTCCAATTGGAGGTGTGCTTTTTAGTCTGGAAGAGGTGAGACCTGGCAGTTTGCTTTTTTCAATAAATACATTTTCATTTCATACCTTTTTAGAAGACTCCTCTTTATTTTTCAAATAATTACGTGCTCATTTTTCTTCTGAAGCAAAAATTATCTTTGATTTCTAGTAATAAGAAATAACCAGATATTCTAGCCTAATTTGGGTAGAGCAGCAGCGTTGGCTTTCTGGAAACAAATGAAATGAATCAATTTGGAAATGTATCCCTGTGCTGAGGTTTCTTCAGCTGCCACATGGGCTGAGCTGTCGAGCATCCTTCTTACCATCTCTAGCCAGCAACTTTGGATTTTGGTTTATTGATTTTTAACTGATTGCTGCCCCTTATCTGAAATCTAAAAATGCCTTTTCTCATACCTTTGTGAAAATGTTCTGGCTGTGGTGAGGACTAGTGCTTCCAGTAAAGTCAGATGCAGAGCCACAGATGAAACACATGGTGATGGTAATTAAAGCAAACATTCTCTGTCACACTCATGAAGTGTTTACGATCTCTGCTTGGTTTTAGGTCAGTTACTACTTTCCTCTGAAAACTCTCTGGAGATCATTTTTTGCTGCTCTCGTGGCTGCATTCACACTGAGGTCCATCAATCCTTTTGGAAACAGCCGGCTGGTCTTGTTCTACGTAGAGTACCACACCCCCTGGTACATGGCCGAGCTCTTCCCCTTCATCTTGCTTGGCGTCTTCGGCGGCCTCTGGGGGACCCTCTTTATCCGATGCAACATTGCCTGGTGCAGGAGGCGAAAGACCACCAGACTTGGGAAATACCCAGTCCTGGAGGTCATAGTGATAACGGCTATCACTGCCATCATCGCCTATCCCAACCCCTACACGCGGAGGAGCACCAGTGAGCTGATCTCGGAGCTCTTCAATGACTGCGGTGCACTGGAGTCCTCCCAGCTCTGCGACTACATCAATGACCCAAACATGACCCGGCCAGTGGATGACATTCCTGACAGACCTGCTGGCCCTGGAGTCTACACTGCCATGTGGCAGCTCGCCTTGGCCTTGGTGTTTAAAATTGTTATCACAATATTCACTTTCGGCATGAAGGTAAACTGGGGACAGGCACAGAAGCTGTCATGAGCGCAAGGCACAGATGGGTTGCCATCAGCAGTTGTGGTCTATCTGGCAGGGCTTGTGCACCTCTGACCTACACGTAGCCATGCAGGTGTTGACGAGATATCTGCTGGTTCACCTGCCTGCCAGAACCTTGCTTTATGGGCCCCTGTTGCAGCAGAGGGATGAGCCGCCCCTCTTTTTCACTTTCTAGTCATCTGCAGTTTTATTGAGTGAAACAGAAATCTGGGTGGGAATTTAAATCCATTGTTGCCAATAGGCAAATTCAAAATGATTCCCGCTGCAGTAGTCTTTCAGTTCTCTTGGGGATATGGGTTATTTACACTGCTGTTTGTCTTGTTGAATTAATGTGTTAATGTGCCTCAAGGTAGCTATGCTCGGGGAAGTGATAGCTTTAACTTTACTGATTTACACATTAAAAATCTCAGAAAAATATAAAAGTAGCTGAAAAGCTCTATTTTTTAATCTTTTTAAACACCATAGCTTGGAAAAAAGAGGGGATGAGTGGCAGGACTGATGGATGTATGATTTCATTATTCTGAGTCTGCAACCTTTTCCTTCTCCCCAAAAATGGGTGATGAAAGATCCAAGAACAATTTATTCAAGCTTTCAGTATATACAAAACTGTTAGTGGTGGGTTTTATATATCTGAATTCTAGAGTCCATATAAAATACATATCTGTCTGTCTGTGCTTCCCATTATCTGTGCATTTAGTTCTTGATCTGATTGCAGCAGACAATGGGAAGTTTTTCTAAGTTGTACACTGTAGTTTATATCACACTCAAAGCTAAAGCATCTCATCTTTCTCTTAAACACTGTGTTTGAACTGAGGATCCATCTTTTAGAAAGTCTTTTACTTGAAATATAATAGGAAATTGTTGGAGTTTTGCTTTTCTTTTGCGTTTTTCTCCATCTGAAAACAAGAGCTACTGAACGGTAGAAGGTCACTCAGGACCAGTGACTAAGTAAGTCCTGCTGATTTCTTGAGCAGGGAGAACAAGTAGGAGTTTAAGAGCACTTGGATGTTGCAGGTAGACCTAATATTTCTGGAGGAGGACTTGTAATGAGATGCCCTTCACTGCAGAAACTGATTTATGTCTGGCAATCAGGTGTTTTGCTTGTTCGTTTGTTTAAAAGCTTCTGAGTTTGGTTCTTTATTTAATATGTGGTTCTTTATTTACTCTATATATTTAAAATTTGTTAGAAGCAATTGACAGTTTCAGTTACTGTGCAAAAGAGCAGACTAAATATCTTTACCCACCAAATGTAGAAGACTCAGTCCAACTGTATCAGCCAAATTAACACTATACGGTGGGGGAGATAGCGCTTGCTGTTATCAGCCCTAAGGCCTCTGGGCCTTGCTGAGGTTTAGTTTAATTCTCTAGGAAGCTCAAGGCGTATTTTCAGAATTAAAAAGATATAGCCACCTTTCAACTCTAAAAACAATAAAAACTCCATGCAAGCCCTTGCCACAGCAACATAGTGATTCATAGAGCTTCCTGGAAAATATATAACAAACTGAGATGAAGAAATAGCTGCCCCTAGGCAATCGGCGTCCTTTCTGTGAATTTTTATTCTGCATTTGACATTTAATTTAAAATCTGGTCTGATTTAGCCTGAAAGAGTAGTAATAAAACTATAAAGTACTCTGTGTGGTAGAGGGGGTGAAACCAAAATGTGATTTTCAGTTAAGCTAATTCTCAAGCCCATGACAGAACCACCAGCAGCTCCCATCTTCCTGCTGAGAAAGCAACAAAAGGAAAACCAAGAGCATCTTGACTTTAAAAGCAGACTATTATTCAGAAACACCATTTAGCTATCAAATTCATTGTAATACAGCAGGTAGGATTCAAAATTACATAAAAAAAGCATTAGCAATTTATAAAGCTGTTAATACACATGTAGCCACAAAAACTTAGTCACTGCAGAAGCCAGTCTTGGACCACAGGGAACATCGCTGTAGACTGTTATAAGGCTATGGCTTTCTGAGCTAACAATTAATAACGAAATGGGGTTCTCTTACCACTAATGATTAGTTGTTTGATCAATAAGTAAATTGCTAGTAATTTTTGTCAAGATGCTTGTCTGTGTTTTATTCAAGATCCCTTCAGGCCTTTTCATTCCCAGCATGGCTGTTGGAGCCATGGCTGGCAGGATGGTTGGGATCGGAGTAGAGCAGCTGGCATACCACCATCATGACTGGATCATCTTCAGGAACTGGTGCAGACCTGGGGCAGACTGTGTCACGCCAGGACTTTATGCTATGGTGGGAGCAGCAGCTTGCTTGGGTACAGTACCTGCTGATCATTGGTTCATGCATGAATAACACTGATGTTTGGGGACCTACAAATTGTTTATGAGGGCTTTGTGTCTGTGTTAGGTGCTATGCTGGCATTTCTGCATGTAATAGAGGTTGAAATCAAGATGTGATTGGCTAAAGCATGGGCAACTTCCTCTAGAGTGGTCTCTCTAGGGATCTGCCAGGTAGTTAACAACAGAGGCTTGTAGTCACCAATGCCTACTCCTTGTAAAAAAAACTCCTGCCAAAAACCACATAGAAATAAAGAAAAAAATTGAAGTTAGGTGACAGGTTTTCAAGGAAGAGTATTTTTGCTTTTTTGTTTGTTTGGTTTGGTTTGGAGTGGTTTTGTTTTTGTTCTTGACCTTTTGATGTAGTGAAATCCACAGTAGCTGGACTACAGCTACTTCCACGTTTAGACTGTGCTTTCTCTCAGTGCAAGAAACAAACTTCCCAGTTCTGGCCAAACTTTAAGCTACACAGAGGTAAAAATTATGGGTCTTATTTTGGCTGTGTGTCACATATGGCCAACTGGGCTGTATCCTGGTTTAGTTTTGACCATAGGCCAATATCTGATTACATCCAATCAATAGGATTTATTGAATATAACAGGAATGATCTGTTAACTATTAAAGCAAGATCATTGGATAATACCTGACATATCAAATTTCTAGTCTTAGATGCAACAGGAATGTTACAAGCATATCATCTGAACAAGTTTTTGCCTGATCGTACTTTTCCCCTTCTGTACTTGTATGTTCTACCTCCTCTTTTTGTTGCTGTTGACGCAATCATTAGATGATGAAATAATAGTGGGGAAGTATAAGACATGATTAATGTTATTGGGTAGATTTGAAATGGAAGATATATTCAGGGAAAAGCTAGAAAAATTTCAGTCATGGAGTCTCATATTTGAAAAGCAGGATCACTTGTGCAGTCAGTTATAGAGGAAGAAAGGAAGGGTGGGATTTGCTTGTCTAAATTTAATGTCTGTAATATTGGCATCAGCATCTGAGCTAGCTGTGTTGATACCCTTCACAGGCAAAATAGAAAAATGAGATACTGGAATGATCAGTATTATCTGGCAATAGACATCTAAACCCAGGCAAATTAACAGATGAAAAGATTGTTGGCCTCAAAAATGCCTGTTTTCCTCCAGAGATTATAAAGGCAACCTGGATCACCCCTTTTGATGTGAACACCTACAGCAGTGTAGGCACATTAAATAGCTAGGATGAATCTTACTGCCAAAACCGCTAAAACACTTCCTCTTGTCCATAAATGATCTTAATGTTCATAAAACAAATGATGTACAAAAATTTTGGTCTGATATTGCATTTGATCTTCTAGTCAGCAATCACTTTCTCTTTTAAAAGTTCCAAATTGAGGTGCAGTGACCTTAATAGTATGGTGAGACATACAGCAGAATGGTCACTGCTCATTCTTAAGCTCAAGACCTGTCTCACTTAAACTAAGAGATACAGAGTGAGTACTAAATGCTCCTTACTCTAGTATCTGCTCTCAGCTTTTCAGAGTCAGAAGTTTAAGGCATTCCCCAGATGAAAGTCGTATCCGGATCATCACATTAAATAATCAACAATTTAATTTTCCTGTATGCTGCTAGATTAAAAGCATCTTTTAATGACCTGTTTCTGATTTCTCTCATCTAAAATGGTGCTGTATTTTGAGGCCTAAAAATAGTAGATTTATTACATTTACCTTTTGAACAGAGGCAAAGAAATGTTACCTAATAATTCAGTGATATACACGTACTTGTCTGCAGTTATGTGATTATTTTTATCCTTTAATGTAAATTGAAGGAGTAAGGAGCTTGCTTATGAAATTAATACATAAAGACTAGGTTGAAAAAATACAGCTACAAGCCTGTCTGCAGCTGCATGCCTAGATGGCCTCAGAACAAGTTGTATGCATTTCAGACTGTATGTTATACTGGTATCAAAAGCTAGGGTTTAAGCTGTAACATAGCTCTTGCAGTGGCCCTAAACTATCCTTACATAGGATTTTGTAACTGTGTCATGCCCAAAGATAATGCTTAGCTTTCACTCCAGTATGAATGCGATTGGTTAATCAATATGAAGTCCAGCTCCCAGTGCTGCTGCTTGACCCCCTCACGGTATTCAGCTGATTCTTGGAGTTATTTCAAAGGGCTAATGGCAGGATTCAGTTTTAGTTTCTCAAGTATTCAATATAGCTGATTTTTTTAGCATGCTTTCTAATTTGATAGCTCAGTCTTTTAGCATTCATTATTTGCTTTTCAGTGTCATCATCTTTGGCTTGAGCAAGTTCACTCAATTTTTTGATGAAAATTGCAGCAGATCAATATTCTATTTCTTCAGTGAAATAAGCCCCAAAATACTTCACAAAGTATAAGGGAAAGTACTCAGCATGAATAATCTCATGCTTTTGTGAGTGTAAGACTCAAAAATGTAAATGAGTTGCTTAGTATGTATACTTCAAGAGCACTGAGGGAAACTTGACTGCTTTCCTTGTTGGCAGGTGGTGTTACTCGAATGACGGTCTCTCTGGTGGTGATTATGTTTGAGCTAACTGGAGGCCTGGAGTACATCGTACCTCTTATGGCTGCAGCTGTCACAAGCAAGTGGGTGGCAGACGCCTTTGGGAAAGAAGGGATCTATGAAGCTCACATTCATCTGAATGGCTACCCGTTTCTGGATGTGAAAGATGAATTCACCCACCGAACCCTGGCAACTGATGTCATGAGACCAAGGCGTGGTGAAGCTCCTCTCTCTGTTCTGACACAGGACAGCATGACGGTGGAGGATGTTGAGACCCTAATCAAGGAGACTGACTACAATGGCTTTCCAGTAGTGGTTTCGAAAGACTCAGAGAGACTTATTGGATTTGCGCAGAGACGAGAGCTGATTCTTGCAATAAGTGAGTAGAGTATCAGTGTACTGTATGTTGGTGGGAAAATTGCATGGAGTGAAGATGCCCTCACTTTAAAAGCAGAAAGATCAGATGCTGTCTGAAGGAAGTCGGAGAAGTTTGGGCAACTGAATCTTTTGATTCAGGTCATAAATGGCAATATGGCTGAATGGGCTTGCTAGGAGATGTGTGAAAATGTCCAGCTATGTACTGATAAGAAAGAAATCAGTTAAAAATAAACTCAGCAAATATTTTAGATTTAAAACACTTCCCTGTTCGAAAACTGCTTCTTTGGCATCCACATTTTCTAGAGGAAAAGGTACTGTTTCCTGATCAGCTCTAATTAAGAACATTCATAAGATCTAAGGCAGAACTGAGATTCAAAAATCAAAACCTTCTCTGCATACATTACTTTTCCTAAAATCCCCAGCTGTCAGGGACCTTTGGTGACCCTTTTTCTCTTTGGTTGAGTATGACAGCTCTTGTTGTCATTCTGTGCTGACTCTGTGATAAACAGTTAATCTTTCCAGTATGGTTTGTGTCTTTGTGACTTAAAATCTGGATTTGGTTTCACTTTCCCAAAAGACATAGTACATGGTTTCAGTACAGGGCAGGGCAAAACACTAGCTTTGTACCATGCTAGCAACTTTTTGATAGCTAATCCTCTCTCTTGAAGGCCAAAGTTGCTTTGCATTTATTGCAGAAATCCTTGCTGCTCATTACCACAGAGTAGCTAATGTGTTGCAAACCTTTGCCTCAGCCTGCTTCGTAGATGTGTTCATGGAGCCATACACTAGGTCTTCATAAACTATAAAATTACTTACCAAGAGGTAAACATCACATATGGGAAAGCATTTTTTATTCTCCTGTTCAGGTTCTTATCTCCTGCTCAGCCCGACAGCATCCAGAGATATTGGAGGGATGTCTGTGAACAGTAGGAGCCCCATTTGTGCAGCACTGTAGCCAGGGAATGAGATCTTCTTAAAAGCCCACAACAGTATCGCTTCTTTCAGTGCATTATGCCCTGCAAAATGCCTTCTCAGTTTGAACTAGTATGACAATGCATGACACTACATGGAGATGTGCTTTCAACCAGGAAGCTTCAGCTTCTTTCTCTGGCCAATACATTGTGCATCAGCAGTGTGGTGGCCCAGGGAATACTCTGCAGAAGTACTCCACTTCTTTCACACAACTGACTTCTTGGATGAAGGCAACAGCTATTGAGTCTCACATCAAATGCCTGTTCAAACACTGCTCTGCCTCATGATTTACCCCTATGTAATTATTTTCTTACTGGGTGGAGGGCTAAGCATGCTCTAGAAATGCATCCGATCCCTGTAAAGTGAATAGCAATGCCACTTCCAATTGCTCAGAAGCATCTTCAGGAGGACTGTGTCCTTCCACTGGTCCTTGTTGAGCAGGTATGCAGGTCAGGTGGGCAAAGTCACCCTCTGAGAATAGGTTTAAGGTGCATTTAAGATGGCACCTACTTTACAGTCTCATGAAGGTGTGTATTTGACCCTGTAGAACTGCTCTTAAATTTGGCCAGCTTCAGAGGCATTGTACAAAAGTCAGAGTCTTGGACACAAGCCAGGTGGCCTGTACAATGTACATTTCCCAATGTGGAGCTGAGAGAGCAATATAGTTAATATAGGCTGTGAACTGTGAACTCCTGAGTATGAGAGGCCGTTTTGCATTTAGGAGAACTAATTCACTGTCTAGCTATGACAAAAGCCTTCTGCATAGATTACTTTGTAAAAACAGACATCATCATCCATTTTCTTTGCCTTTCTGTTAAGCTACGTCTGTTTTTCTTACCTGCTGACTGCAAAAATGATCTGTTCTTCCCTTTTACCTTTACCCTAACTCTCCCATCCTATGAGACTGCATACAAAGTCCACCAATTTTCTGATGCCACAGAATTTGCTCAATAGTACTACATCATTCGGATTTCTCCAGAGAGATGTTTGACTTTGAAGAGTGAAGTCATGGCTTTGGCTAATCACTGTTGTCCAGGGTCATTGCTGCCTTGGGAACAGCAATGTGGTAACTGAAATGCTTGGGCCTATTGCTTTGGGTGCAGCTTTGGAAAGGAAATACCTAGCTGTCAAGGTTTTTTATCAAAGGGTGGGAGTTACCTTCAGTTTGATTAATGTTACCTCTTAGCACAGATCATATATCAAAGAGCTATGCAGGCATATTCGCACTTGAAATTAGATGTATGAAGCAAAACAAGATGAGACAAAGTTAACATCATTCCTATAAATTGCAATAGGCCTTGTAATATGTGAAATGAGAAGGTTGAAAATCATATACTGTACTGATATTAGGTTTGAGCCAGCACTGCTCCAGTTCCAGAAATATTACAAGACAATGATCATTAAAGGGAAAAAAATGCAGCTGGAACATGTTTGAAACCATTACTGTCTACACATTACAAGTCACAGGAGCAGGTTTCTGCACTTTGATTGATGGCAATGCTCTCCAAGAATATATACACATGTTTTGAGTACGTCTGATTTGCTGTACCTCTCAAGAACAGGAGCAACCTATATTAATCAAAGATAATTCTTCTAACCATTTCCAAGAATTTATTAAAAAAAAAAGTAAAAAAAAAAATAAAAAAGAAGGCAGAGTTAAACCCTTAGAGCCAAACATAATATGCTTATTCAGGGGACAGAGAAGTTGTCTATCATTTGGAAATCCATCTCATATATTTTTTGTGCCCTGTTGTATCAACTAGAAATCAGGTAAAAAATACAAAGAAAATAAACTCCTTCGATGCTAAGAATCGTTTTTGGAGCATACTTTTAACTAAAAGGCTTATATTGTTGATGTAAACTCCAGATGTAGTGTGAATTTCACTTCATAGCTTGATCAAAGTATGAGTGGTAGCTTTTGAACTTTCAAAAGTTGTCAAATATGTACCATCGAGGAAAAGATGTATCAGACTCATTTATTGGTATATATTGCTCCTCCCTTTACTACTTTCCTTTAAGTAAGATGCTATTTTTTTCTGCCCTATTAAAATGTAGGTATGCAAACACTACTTGAGGAATTAAGTGCAAACCCATAAAATTCCCCCCCGGCATGCCAGAGAGATTTGCTGGTCTAGAACAACACCCACACCAACCCACATCCCTGGGATGTTAATTTGTCTTTCTTTAGCTTTGTGTTCATAAATAGATTCACTATGCCCAGATTTTCCCAACTCCACTGAGAATGTCTGGGAACAAACATACTGCTCCAAGCCAGCTGGGACCATATACAGCTGTTGACTTCATTCCTTCAGGCGTATAACACAAGCTTCCGTTGTGATTCTCACAATGAAGGAAATGACATGAATCCTTTGAGTTTGACAGAAACTGGATTAGTGATGTTTGTGAATGCAATGAGCTGCATATTTACTCAGAAAAATATTATCCTAGCCAAGAAAAAGTATGTGTTTGTAAAAATATCACTCATGATTGCTTCAAGGGTACAATGTCTCAAGGAAATTCAAGTTTACTGAGTAACCCGAACTTCTGGGATCTCAGTACATTAAAGATAAAAAGCACCTACCACGTTTGGTTTCCAAAGGAGGGTATTTTTTTGTTTTGTTATCAAACCTAACTCACTCTCTGCCTCGAAATTTCTACTGTACAGAGAATGCAAGACAGCGTCAGGATGGGGTGGTGAGCAACTCCATTGTATACTTCACTGAAGACCCTCCTGAACTGCCACCCAACAGTCCCCATCCACTGAAGCTGCGGCGTATTCTCAACCTGAGCCCTTTCACTGTCACTGACCACACACCAATGGAGACCGTGGTAGATATTTTCCGGAAACTTGGGCTCCGGCAGTGTCTTGTCACTCGCAGTGGGTGAGTAGATGCTGAGTCAAGCATGCTTAGAGAATGCGGGGAGATTTTCTTAGCACAACACTTATGAGGAACAGCTGAGGGAATGGGGGTTTTTTAGTCTGAAGCAGAGGAGGCTAAGGGGGGACTTTATTGCTCTCTACAACTACCTGAAAGAAGGATGGAGAGAGGAGGTGGCTATCTCCCAAATTCTAAGTGATAGGACAAGAGGAAATGGCCTCAAGGTGAGGTTTAGATTGGATATTAGGAAAAATTTCTTCACAGAGAGGGTAATCGGGCATTGGAACAGGCCTCCCAGGGAAGTGGTGGAATCACTGTCCCTTGAAGTGTTCAAAAACCGTGTAGATGAGGTGCTTAGTGACATGGTTTAGTGGTGAACTTGGCAATACTGGGGTAAAGTTTGGACTTGATGATCTTAAAGGTCTTTTCCAACCCAGCTGATTCTGTGATTCTAAACCTACTGTTTTTCCTGTTTAAGGCCAAGTACAGACAGTAGCTAATTAATTGGCACCTTTGAGACAGTTAAGTGACTATTTTGATTTTGTTTGTTTCATGACTAGAAGAATAAGGGAAGCTCACCCAGTGTCTCTCCAGGGCAGTGAAAGAAGTCAGATTCAGAAGCAAAATGGCACTTGCTGGGTGTTATGTTTCATTATGATTATTTCTCCGAAATCCTTACTGTATTGTCATTCAGATAAAGTAATGATAAATACAAAAGAAGCTGTTCTGGCTTCCACTATCGTTCAGATTTCAACAGAGGCAAATCTGGCAAGTAGCATTGTTTGCAAAGAATGTGTGTGTTTCTAAACACACATTTCTAGATTAGATGCTTGTGAAGACTGTGATAATGATGTCAGTGGAAGAAAATTAATCTGTTCAGCTTTCTTTAATGGAAACTGGAAAGGCATATAAACCGAAAGTCCACAAAAACCAGCTGAAGAAGTGAGGGCAAACATAAAACTAGGAGAGTAAAAAGTTGCAACGTGAGCACCAGAAATAACACCCCATTATTCCAGTGGGATTTGAGCTATTTTGGGATCGTTGCTCATCGCAGGATCTAGTAGTAAGAAGAAACTTTACAACAGGATAGCAAAAATAGAGCAATAATTTTTAAACGCAGAACACTAAAAATCAGACTTCTGCAAAAAGCCTTTTTTTTTTTTTTTTACTCAAAAATACTGCATATCAGCTGTTACTGTCAATGCAGTGTCCTCAGTATTAAGAAGATAGGTGCTGTTTTCAGGACACAGGTTGGTGCTGATTCCAGGTGCCTGGATTTGGAAATTTTGATCTTGAGTTCTAGCACTTTCATGAAATGAAAGGTGGAAAAACTATAACTATTACATAGTTGCAAAATTCAGTGCCTTGTGGCCTTCAAGGACGGGAAATGAAAGCCCTTGAATGCTGGAGCTTAGGGAATTTTTGACTCTTGGGGCTAGACATCCCACAGGCCTTATTTTTCTTGACAGATATATGTATATATGTAATTCATTTAGGTTCACATAAATGAGAAATTATCACTCAGATTTGAAGGAATTATGGTGCCGGACAGAGAGAGTTTATGAAAGTAAGCCTGTGCTTTATCTTAGCTCATGTGTTACTAAACCCCATGCCGTAGCTCAGGGCACTGGCACCTTGGTTTTGTGCTGTTAGACCTCTGCAGCCTGTGCCTAAGGAAACTCATTATTTTGTTGTACAAAGTGTCAGTAGTTGTAGCTCCTCACTCAATCATGTTCCCAATAAGAAAAAGGTAACAACCCAAAGTGTTTCACTTAATGATCATGACTGGTGTAAAAATACATGAGGTGAGAATGCTTTTTATAAAAGATAATCCCTGGGGAATGGATGAGATGGACAGTGCTGTATGGAAGCTCTTACTTACAAAATGTATCTGCAGTTGAACAGGAAAAAAAAAAGAAAGGGATGATATATGAGATGATTGTTGACCTTTCCATTCCTTTTCTCTTCTAGGAGGCTGCTGGGTATCATAACTAAAAAGGATGTATTAAGACATATGGCTCAAATGGCAAACCAGGACCCTGAATCTATCATGTTTAACTAGGCTGGTAAGGGAAGAAGAAAGTAACCCCAAAGGAATCTCTCCTAGATTAACACAAAGGCTATGTTTGGTGTTTCGTTTTGTTTGAAGAGAAAATGTAATGTGTATGAAGAATGGCCCAATATGCCTCTGACAGAGGGAGTGTATGCAGGATGGCACTTATTTAATGAGGAAGGCAGTTTAGAAACTCTGAACAGCTGCAGACATCAAGCTGTGTTTCCTTAATGAGATTCCCAACAGCTCAATTGGAGTGCTGGTGGGTGTAAGTGATGTGGTGCTTAGAGACAAAGAGCCAGGAGCACCAGTGGGATGCATCAGTGTTCAGAGTAACTCTTGAGGCAGGTGTGAAGGCTTGCAAGACATTGTCTATGTATAAACTATTTAAGAGATATAAAGATCTGTGTTCCAAACTAAAGAGTGTATATGAGTAATCTCAGTTGTTTTTGTTACTGAAGTCATGGCTATTTATATGCTACTGAATTATACCATTTTCATGAGGGAAAAAAATGTCATATTTTAAAATGAAAAATTTTGTCATCTTCATTTATTTTTGTAAAAGTTAAGTGAATCAAGGCTGGAGGTAAAGGAGCAAGAGCACACTTCAATTCACTTTAAAATGCAGTGTCCCCTGCTCCCTGCTTTAGTCCTTTGAATTTTATACAGTTTAGCATTTATGTCAATCAACCTCCCTTTATTAATGTTGAAATGTGACTTATTTGTAAGGATTTATTATTTCTCTATGCAATTTTGCATACAGGTACTGTAATATTTAGTATTACGTGGTTTGTTGTGGCAACAGGAAAAACCATAGACACCCATGGAGGAATTTTCAAAGACACTAAAGGGAGACTGGTATCCATCTCTCATCAATGTTAATGACAAGACATGAGATCTCCCACCTGTCTCCCCTTGTGTACATCATCATTTTTCACAAACTAATGAAGTTCTGCATTGATTCCTCATTCTCCATTTATTCTCTTTTCGTCACCACAATTTCTTGGCGTTTGTCTGCACCTGTCAAGATATTGCTGAAGTTAATTTAAGTTATTCTGTAGCAGATCTACTTTCTATGCATCTGCCAGTCACAGGACTATGGACGCCTTTCCCATAACACTAACGCTGGATAAGATCAAAGGGCCTGAGAATTCAAACGACAATAGGAAAGCTTTAACTACTGATCTGTTTGCACAAAGAACACAAGATTTAAGAGCCCATGGTAGGGACCTCCAAGTCATTCAGGTAAAAATGGTAAATTGACCTAAACCCTTGTTCAGGTTCTATGTGAGATGCACAGAACCACTGTTTTCTGTGTTAATACACTAGCACTTTGGTCAATACTGCTATCAGTAACAGAATACCAATACTCTCAGTAACACATAATCCACACTGCCCAGTGTTTGCTTTATAAGCTTAAAGCTTGGAGGGAGGTTGCATCTTAACTTAGATGCCCTGAATCCCCTCCAGACCCTCTGAGAGTCTGGTCTCTTCATTTAGACATTTAAGACTTCTGTTATTTTTATTCAAATCCATGCAGATACTGGTAGCTCACGTCCATTGCATCCAGATGGTCTCCATAGAAAGAGATGAGTGGAGGCCTCTTGTGCCAGAAGAGCCTGTTTCTTACTCCAGACAAAAGCCAGACTGTTGATCCAACTTGTAGGCAATGCGCATGATGATTGTGTGCCTGAACTGAGACAACTAGCCAGGTGTAGCCTAAGTTAGATGCCTGAAGGTACCTGTCACAAATTCCACCTCTTATCTCCAGTAACCCTGCTTCCTTCTGGCATGTCCCACTGCATTCACACAAAGTATGGCCCAAATTGTTTAAGTAAAAGAAACTGAAGTAAAGGGATAATTTTAATCATCTGCTAAGTACTCCATTTAACAATAGCGTTCACAACAGACTGACAGAAATATACATAGCTCTGGCCAAAGCCCATAAATATTTCAGTGTATACTTTTTATTAACTGAACATCTGCAGTACAATGTATTATTAAAGGGATATTGTTAAAACTATGTAAACTACAGAACTAAGCAACCCTTTCCTTCTGAAAATAGGAAATACAACAAAATATTGTTGTTTCTTACATTTTTCTGTAAAGCTGTCATCATTCAAACTCATAAAAACGAACCTAGTCAACAGTCAAGCTCATAAACACTGGATTTCTTAATTTGAACAGAGATGCCATCATGAAATAAAGTCAGTTCATTTCCACATCTAAACCCAAGCAGGGCTTAGTACAAATGTCAGTTTCTACCCAGAACTACTAAAATCTAAGGGATTTGGGCTGAGATAAATAGCAATCTTTAGATTTAGATTGCTATAAATATCAGTCTTTGAGAGCAGTCATGTTCTGAAATTAAAGTGGAAACTGTGTTCTACTTTTCACTTTTCTAGCTCTTGATGTTAAGACATACATGTTTGATGAACACTTCTCCATCTTCCTTTATGTTTACATAGGAAACAAGAGGGCGTACTCTTCCCACTTGAACACTTCTGAATATCTCTTTTGCTCATAAGCCAAGAGAAGTAAGCTGGGAAGTGAATTCATCTGCTATTTGAAGTCAAACTCAAGGCTTCCTATGTGTTAGGAGAAAGAAGAGGTCTAAAGCCTTCTCTGTTAGTGAAGAAAATTTCAGTCCATGTGGCACTATAATATAGTCTATAGCAGAGCTAATTCTGAAGAGCATTCACAGTACTGAGGGCAGTGTTTGCTAACAGGAGCCAGGATGTTTTATCAACACTGAAAAAAATTGTCATTTCCAGAGAAAAAGACCTGGAGTCACTTAACTGAGGTTAAACGGGCCCTGAATACAAACTCACTTGGGCATTTACTTGAGTTATCAGCTTAAGCTCAGCCTGTGGCTATGTATAGGCATAAACTTGTGTGGCTAATTCCCATTAACACCCAGACATCCGATCCACTAAAACCAGCATTCAACCCTATGATAGCCTGTTGCCTTGTCGCATTAGACTGTATATGAGGAGCCCTCAGGGTGTAAGAACAGGATCCATAAACCCAGCATAATGGTTTGTAAGAAACAACAGAAGGAATTGAGATTTATGCACTTACTGTGAGTGCAGTTTGACCCTGGGACTACTACCCAAGCAGAAGGCAGGTAAATGGGTGTACAGCAATTTTCTATCAATTGCATTCCTCTTTAGATGGGATGGTTTAAGTATCTAAGGGGTCAAGGAAAAAAGCTTTGGATGTGTAACCGTGTAATGCTGCTTCTTGTTCCAATGTCTGTTCAAAATATATTAGGCCCCTTTAGAGCAGGTACAGATATTTAGATTTCCAGAAATGGCATACTCATAGCTAACTTCAGCTGCTCAACATTATCAAGGCTGAGGTGATGCTAGAATGACTTTGGAGGGCTTTGAAACTGGACAGACTTTGTGAATTAGAAAGCTTCCTCCATGCTACAGTCTTCATTGCTCTTAATATGAGTGTCTGAATAGGGAACACTCCTAATACAAATTAATAACATACTTTTCTCAGAAAATACAGTTATGATGTAATGATTCAATGTATTTCCACATAACAAGCCCGTTATCAGTCACTTTTTTCCATCTGTATTCCCAAATATGTCTCAGAAGTCACTGAGTAGACTCCAAGAGACATAGATCTCAGCCTTAAGTATTTATTTGAATTTGTAGGTGACATCCTGTTGTTTGTACCTTGAATAGCTATATGCTCTCACTGTGGATAGTGCTCAAATTTGCCCCATGAAATGGCAGTCTGGTTTCAGGAAGCTAACTGGTATGCTGTCCATAATGGTTCCACCAAAATCCAATCCCTTGGAATTACATAGCTGAGAAACTGGAACTGATACCTGTAGCTAGTGTTTGGGAGGAAGAATCTGATCCTTTTTCCCAGGAAAAACTCATTTATGCTTGCTTCACCTACTGTTCACAAAATTAGAAAATAAATTGCTTAAAGCAGGTGACACTAATCCCTGATAACGTTCAACAAGCTTGAAGTGGGCCATTATTTCGAGGCCACTGTCTGTGAGATTATATGTTTTTAAATCCAAGGTCTTGAAAACTGTGTAGTCTATTTTAATGGGTTGTAAGGTGGCATTGTTAATGGAAACGTTTTACCCCACTTTGTTGAGGTGAGTGGGCTTAAAAATGCCAGTATTTAATTCTACCAGAAGAAGGATTTGCCGTTTTCATGTTGTTCTTTTGGTTTGGGTTTTTTGGTTGGTTGTTTTGGGTTTTGGG
>JANHGB010047816.1:0-11260 GCA_026283785.1 Coracopsis vasa
ATGTGCTTCCTTCCCTGCAGATGTCTGTAACTCTGCAACATAATCCCTTCCTCCTCTTCCCTCAGGAGACGTGTTACCTCTATGTTAAGTAACAGAGATTTAAGTTGAAGGGATGCGTGGGTGGCCTTCAGAGATTGTGCCAGTAAGATGTTTCTCATCCAGATTTTTAGTTCCAACAGAAAAAGAAGAAACAACACAACTCTACCCAGCAAGCAACAGCAATAGCCTACTTTCCTTTGGGACAGAAGTTGTCTTCAGTCACCCTAGTGAAAAAGCTTCATCTGGGAAAGGTGATTGTCCCTGTAGATGGCTCTTTTTGAGAACAGCCCTATCCAGGAAGTAAGCCCTCCAACTTCTCTACTTTTTCTACCTATCCTATCTAACTCTACCAGCATGTCTATGAACTGACAGTATCTCCTATAGCTTTTCATAGAGGTACCAAGAGCTTTGCCTGGTCCTTAAAAAGTACCCATCTATTTAAGCAACATATCATTCTGTCAGAAAAGAATTAGTTTGGTATAGTCTTAATGTCAAGAACATAAATAAACTGTAGATTGAACAGTAAATTGTGAAGCTAGAAATGACTTTTTACTGTTCCTCTAATGTACACTGCCTCCTCTTTGTCTAGGGAGTATCCCACAGTCGATCACCTCTTGGCCAGCAGTGTACGTTAGTGTAGCAATTCAAACTAAGAAAAACCTTGAAACATTCATTGGTTCTGTTTTATTATTTTCCCAATCATATTTCCTTGACTTGTCATGTCCCTTTGATCAATAGCAGACATCACCCAGCATGAGACATGTTTTGGACTGATTTAGAGTGCTTGTTAATACCAACTTCTAAATCACTTTGCTAAGCTTCCTCTCTTTGATGTTGTTGGCACTGGATAAGGTCTTAGGCTGGGATTTTCAAAGGAACACAACCACTGAAGAGTCCAGAACATTTAGAGATCTCCAGTCCCTGTTGAAAATTGCAGACAAGAGTGCAAGAAATTTACTTGCTTTCAATTATAATGTTTTGAAGCACTTTAAGATGCACATAGCTCCTTTATGGAGTTTTCAGAGGTGCCTTTCAAAAGTTGTGTACATAGGCATATGTGGAAACCTTTTTAGAAGCCATTCAGCATCTTTATGTGCTTAAATTCCTTTAAAACCTTACTCAGCATACTGTGATATTCTTCTCTATGTGTGAGAGCAACGGCGTAAAGAGTGGGCTCTCAGTGAATGACTGATGCTGAATGAATGTGTGGAATACAAGCCAAATCCCAAATGCAAAGGCTCGTATGTTAGTCATATAACCCCACCACTTGTTTCTTCAACAGTTGTCACAGCAAAGCTGTCATTTCCTAGTTCAAGGCTTTATCACATCCTTATCCTTGATACATGCTCTGGGAAGAGAGAGGATTCATGAGGCAAATGGAAGTGTGATTCAAAAACTACATCAAGTCAAGGAGTGAAAATGCTCCCAGCAGTGGCCTCTGTCTATTTGGATATGTGGAATGGATAGCTGGAGTTCCTCACATAATTTAGGTTACATTACCATTTTCCAAGAAAAATCCACAGTCTGGATTAAGTTTGCATAAATAGGAGCTTCAAAACCAAAGTCTAAACCGTCTCATCCATTCTCGCCAACTTCCAGCTGAAGGATATATCTGATCATGAATTGTAATGGTGGAAAATATTGACAGATTCAAACAGAGTAAAAGTGAGAGACAGACACATAGACCACTTCTGAGGAGATACATCCTGTTTCCTATGACATGCAGCTTTCCTATTAAAATTATCCCACTATATACACTCTCTATTTGAGCATGAAGTGCTCATTACAATTCTCGACATAAATAATGTACATGTAAAATGGTTCCTTGTGCCATAAATATTGACCTTGGTTAATAATTGACTATGGGATTGTATGTCTGCTCCCCTCAAACATTACTGACTGAAGATCTTGCCTCTTCCCATCAGTTTTCTTTCCTTTCACTCCTGTAATTTTTGGAGAAAATAGTATATTGATACCATCAGTGTAATGATGACACAAATTTGGGCTGGAGTTCATAATAACCCCTTTCCGCCTCTCAGTTCTTGCTTAATGTCCCCAGTCTTTTCACTTAGAAAGTGTGAAAAAAAATACCTTTTGAATTCACTTTATAATTTAACCTGTGATTCCTCTGCAGATGCTTGCTGTTGTTTTTGTCTGGTTTTGCTTTAACCTTTACTTAACATTATTACAATAAGGCATATCTATCAGTCATTTTGTGAGGCTGGTTCATGACAAGTGCTTCAAAGAGCAAGATATGGACCAAATTTACTGCTTGAAATGCAGTAGACCCAAGGTATTCCGGGTATATGAAGCTTCCTAACTTCATGATTGACAAATCTGTATGGCCTGTACTGAGAATTTGCAATATTCTACAGATTCATAGGGGAAGAAAAACTGCATGATAGGAAAATGATGCTTGCCAGAGTTAAGGTTTATAAGTTCAACTGCTAAATTGACTCCTGAATTGCTTGTGCCCTTACTCTGAAGCCCTTAGGCTGGGCATGCAGGAACAATGACTCACACCTCATACATCAACATACCTTATATATCTAAAATGAGCTGCCCACAGAGATTTGCCTGAGCCCTGTAAGCTGGATGAAAACTATATGCTAAGATAAAATGTTCTGAATAGCATATCTGTAGTATTCAGGTACCAGAGAGTGGCAAAGAAAGACTTTGATTGCAATAGCATGAAGAGATTTGGTCTGGATGTTTAAGTTCTGATAGGACTTTCCTGTTATGGACATTCTGCAAATATGTTAAGTGTAATTTAAAAATGCTGCAGTTATTCCTGGAAGTCCCAACTTTTCCTTTTTCTTTTGTGACACAGTTGTAGCCACTCTATGTGGGAGCTGAGAAAACCATGCTGCTTCTTTTACTCACAGCCTTTGCAATTCCTAGCCCAATGTCTCCATGTTTTGAAAGAGAGATATGGAGGATGCTGTCCAAAAAGCAACATCTATTTATGGAGACAGTGAATACACAATGAGTTAGGAGATGGAGACCAAAATGTGCAGCATTGTTTGTGAGTCCTTGAGGACCAATAAAAATAATAGAACTGCAACTGTAAATAGCTTATTACAAACATCCAATCTCTATGCTTGGAATCCAGGACTCTGTCCAGACTGTAAAATTAATCCTCATTGCCTGCTGGACTTTGGAAGCAGGGCTCCTCTGCCAAAGGTCACTGAGTTCTCAGCGGTGGCATCAGTGGTGATTTGTTTCAGCTCTGTACACAAACATTTGCTGTGCTTGGTTACCAGTTGGGATGGCACGAAGTACATCGGAAAGAAGGGTTGAAGTGCTACAGCACCTTCATAATGTCAGGTAAAGGCGTGAAAAAAGACCTAGGTACTAGCATACACATATCCTGGATGGTTAGAAGAAGGAGAATGCCAAAAAAGGTTTTGCCTTGGGCTAATATTTGAAATTATTAGTGAAAGAATGATGAGAATTTGTAGTCATAGCTAACGTTAGATGTGGTAAAGTATGCTTTACGTTCAGTAACTACTGGTTTTAATTTTTACTATGCCAAGAATGATAATGTCTGTAATACTTTTTCAAGGATTTTTGATTTTCAATTACTGCATATTAATCAAGAATATTTAGAGATGTCTAAAGGGCCAAGATGAGCTGGTTGGTTTGGTTTTGCACAGATTTGCACTAATGTAACATCACAGATAAAAAACTGCTGTTACTCCATTTACATCATTATTTTTGTTTGCTCTTTAAGTGTGTTTCTTCCTCTGCAGCATGAGTCTCACAGCCTATAAATTGCTTTATGATCTCTGGTGGTAGTGTCCCGACCTGTAAGAGAAATGAATGAGTATCCCCCTCTTACCTCTCTCTTATAGATCATCGTGTAACTGCATGATTAAACTTTAAATTAGAAGTTGTACTGAAAACAGTGTTTAACATGGTTCTATGGGCCGTTTCTGGGACTTTCACGTTAACAGGCATATAACATAGTCCCTAAGGACATAGCAATGGTGTAGATATATCCACCTGAATTAAAGTCCTGTGTTACTACCACCACAATCCAGTGATAAGACATTTTGCTCACCAGTCGTGTCTGTTACAGTTTGTCGTAGGTAGAGAAGCAAACAAACAAATAAACAAAATATCAAACAAAAAACCACATGCAGAAACTCAGAGCTAGGTCACTGGAACAGATTAAGTAAAAGTATAAATTTCACAATGCCTAACTGCACAGCTGTTACGGTCTGCTTTTACAGCTAGGTTGTGATATCTGTCCCATATCCCCATCCACTAAGAGCACCAAGCGCCAAAGAATCTCTTGAGATTCAGTGGAAAGGAGCATTTCAAAGGTGCCTTCAGAGATGAGATTGAAGGTACAGACATGCCTGATGTGCCCTGGTCAGTGAGTGAGCTGCTCTAACACAACCCCACTCACAAAAGGGCCCTTCATATCCTGGCTGCTGGGAACCTGCTCCTTGTGCTATGTCAAAATGGGCTGGTATTAATACAATTGCCACTTCACAATAGATAGATAACAAAACCAGGAAGACATCCACACAGATCTGTTGTGAAATCCAAGCGTCAGCCACCTGCCTCAGAGTTGATGATGCCACTAAGAGTTTAGCAGCCACACAAAAGGTACATGTTCAGCCTAACCCACACTATCAACATAACACCAAGTCAGAAATGGATGAAAAAATCAAGGATGTTCTCATTAGTTAATTATTTTAACTGCATTTTTACACCAGCAATCAGTGTTCCCTGTTGCTTGACAGACACTTAGTAGACAATTTCCAGGTGTCACTGTACAAGGTACCAAGGGCATCCCATACTGATTGATACAATGCAATACACACACCAAGTGAGCAGACCTCCTCTGAAATCTCTAGGCTCCAATTCAGAAGAGGGCTGCTGCTGATGCCATCATGTTATAAAAAGTACATCTAAGCTGCAGCTAGCTCTTGTAGGCAGTACTGCCCACTGTGAGTAAGAAGGCAGAACTGGGCTCTGCTGCAGCTTTCACCAAAGTGAGCAATTGAGTGAAGTCCCTTTTCCTCATCCCCACTATTCTCTTTCATTCTCCCTTGGTCTGTTTGCTGAGGAAGGTCTGTCTCATCCTACTTGTATGTGCAGTGCTCTGCAAAATATGGTCCTGATCTCGCCTGTGGTTTCCAGGCTTTATTATAGGACACAGAAACAATGGGCATTTTATTACTCTAAGTGTATCATTTCTGTTTGAATGCTCCCTCAGCATGGTGTTCTGACTCCAGGCTTGCTGAAAGAGGCGTGCATAGTAATTAAAATATTGTTAATATTGTTAATGCTGTTCAGAGCATAATTCCACATCAAAAAGCTGCTGGGTTTTTGGGGCTGTTTAAATATTCAAGTTTTATCCCACTTCAAATTCAACTTCTGAGCCTTCCCTCCACAGTGGATCAAACTGAGGGCCTGAATCCAACCATACTCAGAACGAAGCTCCAGATTGTACAGCTTCAAGTCATCTTCCTATGTACACAATTGCATGCTGTACTGCTTTGTATAACAAAAGTCCTTGGGTCAAGCGCTGTTGTGCTATATCATACAGACATAGAATAAAATGAACTTTCCCACTTGGTTTATAATCTGTGTTTATTACAGCTCCAACAGTTCTACTCTGGAGATAAAACTTGTAAGTTCCACTTCCCATTAGAAGTTTATCACAAGTAGAGCTGAGAAAGACATACATACTACGACCCAAAATATGTTTCTTGTCAGAGATCCCCATCACATTCCTGCAAACTACGATACCACTTTGTCTGCTTTTTCCCTCTTTCAGAGGCAGGAAATGCAACCTGTGGCTCTCAAAGTCAAGTTATAATTGTCCTGCTCATCTGGGTCAGGTTTAGAAAAAAAGTATGCTAATCACCACAGTGAGGATCTGATTTCCATAAAAGCTCTGTTCCTATTTTGGCACAGAGCTAATTGGCTTGAAGTTGTAAGAGCTGCATACACCGAGTATTGGTCTCTGTCAGAATCTGTCACAGTGGGAGCTGCTAGGTGGTGAACACTTGTGGAAACCTGCCCTCACATCAGTAATATTAGCAAAAAGTTTTGCACCTCATGATTGGTTCTGGTGAGAGTCTGAATGTGGCCATTCATTGTCAAAAGCAGAAGTTTTCTCAGTGGAAAACTGAGATTGGAGTCTATGGTGTGAATTAGGTGTAGTAAAGTCTTTGGAGGTTTTTCACATCACTGCTCTAACAGGTATGATACTGTCTGTCTGTCTGCCATTCTCAACCCAGTTTCTTTTTAGCACAGGAAAAACGTTTTGTGGCACTCCATTTCACCTTATGAGTCTGGAAGAGTTCACTGTGTTGCACTTTCACTGCATTAGTCTGTCAAGCTAATATGAGAATGAACTCAAATTTGCTGGTAAACATGTACCTAGGGCACACAGAAAGCAGCTCTTCCGAGCTACAAACATGTCACTTGTAATGAGTTTCCTCACTAGGCAGTACTCTATGTGTCTTTCCCATCTAATAAACGAAGAGTAAGAGCTGTCTTTTCTGTGTGGAAACTGGCATGGCATTTGTGGCAGCACGAGACTGTTTCCAAAGACTGATATGAAAAGAAGTTTGTCTATCTGTGCTATGGTCAGTGTATCATGCCTCTCACACTTTTTCAGCCGTTTTTTGAGAATGATTAATTGTAGTCATCACCACATTCAATTAATTTTACTCAGCTGGCTCTTATAGTGCGTTTGTACCAAATGTCCTCTAACAGCTGATAAATCATCCCTGAGTGGCTGCAGAGGCAGTCGCAGTGACATACACTGGGCTGATGACAAGAATGTGTCACAAAACGTCTCTCGCCCCCTCTTTCCAGAAAGATTTTTGTGACCTTTGGTGGCATTTGTAAGAAGCCATTTTATCCTGATGTTCCATGGCTCCATTGATCTCTGTGTAGGATTAATTTTAGACAAACAGGCCATATAATTTATGTAAACTCTGCAGGTAATTAAATTCCTTTCAGCAAAGGTCAGGGCGGAATATTTAAGATTTCATTTGAATAGAAATTACAGTAAGAAATGAAGGAAAAAAAAACGGAAAGGAAGAAATTTGGAGCTTGTCATATCAATTATTATGGTGTAACTAAGAGGACTTCAGTTATTTCTCAAAGGAGAACATCCAGTCTTCATCATCTGCACACACAGTTTAAACATATTTGTCTATAACCACTTGAAATAACTTTAGAAGTGTTCAAATAGTTCTAACAGATAACGAATGAAAACATCATCTTTTTTAAAATAGACCTGAGACTCTCCTCCCTAAGTGAACAAGCCCTAAGCTTATCTTTGTAACTGGCCATGATTATAATATGCACTCTTCTACACCAAGACCTGATGCCTTATTGAGAGCATTATTTTTCTGTTTATCTTCCAATGTCACAAATCTTTGGATTTCAGTGCTCAAGATTTTCTTCAAAATACTCCATCTGGGGGGGCAAGCCCAGATACTCATATGAATGTATGTCCTCTGGGCAATGATGCTGAACAACACAAACTACCCTATGATCAAATTTTATGCTGTCTTTTTTTGCTTGATTTGTCCCAAACTATCAACATGTGGTGCTGTGTTTGGGAAAGGCCTGCATAATTCCTGCTACTTACCTGATGAAATGGTGTCTGTCTGGACACAACAGAGAACTGTCACAAGGCTGAGCAAGCACCTAGGCTGGAGACAGAGATATTCAATGGGAGAAGTCTTTGGAATAACTCAGCCTTCAGAGACAGTTTGAATAAGTGTCAGAGTCACCTTCCCTGCCAGCTGAGAAGAGTATTACATTCACAGAGATTGGTGGGGCATAAAATAGCTCTCACTTATGGAACAGTATAAGTCGTAGAGATAGGATTTTTCACAGAAACTCCTCTACTGTCTCTTTTCCTGTCTCTCATTGAATGGCTTTTACAAGGCTGTTGTGAAAGGGGGTAGTGGTTGGCCATTACTGAAAAATGCAGTCATGGTCTCAGTGTCATGACATTGCTCTCTTCCTGCAGCAAGGACCGCACCGAGCTCTGGTTTGACTTCACCATCTCCAGGAGCTCTGTGTCCCCCACACCTCACTTTTCAGTGCACTCATCACCTCTTTGTACAGTATTTCCTGCAAATACCAAACCCTTTCTTCCCCCCGCTCCTGACTGTGAATTCTCCACCCAGTACAGTTGCTTCTTAAATCTGCAGACTTAACTGACTGCTTTGAAACCACACCTCATCTCCAAACTGTTTGCAGTAAGAAGGGCAAAACATACCTGGGAATTAAAATCACAGAAGGAAAGAAAAATTCAGATTGTGAAGGACCTCAGGAAGTCTCTAATCAAACCTCCTGCTTTCAGCAAGAACAGCTGTGATATCAGACCAGGTTGCTCAAAGGCTTTATTCAAGACTGCTATACCAGGTCCTCTCCTCCAGGAAGAACCTAGCCTGATCACTCAGCCCAGCCTTTTTTGAGAATGGATGCAGTATTTATCCCTTAACAATATTGCCCCTGACCTCCATGGCCTTTCAAAGAAGATGGAAAGAGGAAGTCTTGCAAAGAAATCAGCCAGTTTTCTCACTACTTTGGATGCTGCTCACTTCATCCTGAGGGCCAAGTATGGGTCAAGATCTCAGGTGTTATCCTTGATATGATCCTCATCCTCTGGAGGTAGCTCCTCTCCTTGAACTCCCTACTAAGCACAGACTCCAGTGAAGAAGGCATTGAGTGCCTCAGCTTTTTTGGTGTTTGCTGCTATAAAGTTACCTGCCCCAGTCAAATGGGAGTTTGGCTTCCAGGTACCATGTGAGCACCAAAAGTGAAAACTGTGACCAGAAATACTACCATCACTTCAGGCATTCAATAACTGTGACAGTACATGTAAGTCTGCAGTCATGCAGTCCTTACAAAGAGCAAAATTGCTAATAGAGGACATAACCTGTCATAAGAACATTTCAATTAGATCAGCATAAACTGACATAAGTATTGATGTGACTCAGAGCTGACCTGGGCCTTTACAAGGATACGCTGATGTCAGACAGGCTTTCCTTCCAAAATCTTGTTGTGTAAAGAAGTTCCAGAAAAGAGGCCTCTATTGATCTTTCTTGGTAAGTGAACAGAGAACTATGGGCTTGGCCAGGTGATGGCTAGGTGGAACACAGTATCTGGCATGTCAGAAGCCAGAATAGACAGACATGGAGGTGGCTTCTGGCCTTAAAACCTTTAAGTCAAATAATATCGTGAATGAATGAGATTGGTTTGCAATAAATGATTTGAGGAAATTATTATGTAAAGGTAAAAACACTTGTCCCATTTGACAGGTGGTGACTGCTAGGAATTCAACAGCAAAGAGCCCCTACAGCCACATCTTAAAAGCCAGCCACCCAACTGCTGAGCACATGCCCATTGCTCCGAGTCAGCTGTAGCATCTGCTGCTGCTGCTGCAGGTCCTGCTGCAGTCACAGTAGCATCTGCCTCACCAGCTTTGCAGCAGCATCTTCTGTCCTGTAGCTAGCTGCCTTTGTTTCAATTAGAGTCCCATCTGCCTCCGCACTGTCTGTCTCTGTTTCTGATATGATTACAATCACATCTGCTCTGCCATTGACTGCTGCTTTCATTATGGTTATAATGTCATACACCCTTGTGCTTTCCTCTGCTCCTACTACTATAATGACACTAACACCTGACTTGGCTTTTGACACAGTTGCTTAAAACATCTGCCCCGTGCTTGCTTTGGACACAGGTGTAGCTAGGCTGATGTGAATTTAAAGTTCATCTCAATCCATGTTCTCTCCACCACTGACCATCTCCACGCATTGATGGGGAAGATGTGGGCACTCTACAATAAGCAGGTGTGGGAAGATCTGCTGCTGATCTTTGCCTGCTCCTGCAGTTGATGCAGCAGCTACAGTGTTAGCTCGTGATTTGGGAGAACTAGGTTCAGATTTCTGCTTTGCAGCCAATTTACCAACTAAGTTAAAAAAGATTACTCAGGCCCAGATGTATTGAGTTTTACACTTGATGTCATATTCGCAGGTTTTCTGGTTGCTAGTTTTCACTATGAAAAAACCTAACTTAAAGTTCCTCATGCAATGTGCGAGAAAAGTTAGAAGAACCTTAGGAATTTTTTCAAAACTGAGAAAGGGACTCCCCAAATGAAATTGTAAAAGGCACCTCCTTTCATGAAGGATTCATAGCCTGAAATCATCTGCTGGAAAAGTGTGCCTGTGTCTTTTAAAAATGGAAGTGGACTTGGTCCTTCTTTCCCAAACCACAGCTGACATGCAGTAGCAAGTGCCCACATTCCCCTCTGGGTGCAATGGCAGCACTGAAAATGTGTAACAGACGGGTGAATATTCACTTAGTTTCAACTGTGGGTTTGAAATTACCCCTCCTACAAAGGTTACCTCAAAAGCAATAGAGGCAGTTTTATATGGGGAACTTTCTCTTCAGCAAGCTCTGCATCCTGGTGAGAGGGGAAAGCGATGGATCATACATAAGAAGTGAAGAAGAAATCTGAGCTAGCATGTTTGCCATTGTGTTATTAGTTATGTCTCCTATAAGTGCTAGAGCAGTACTGGAGATATTTAAGGAGAACAATAACTTAAGGGGTTTTTTAAAAAAGGAAAAAGAAATAGCACTGTAACTCTGCTTTGAAGGACTATTTTTGCAGGACATGGAAGAGCATTAGCTGGTGAAATCCTATTGTTGCTTACTTGACATGTTCACAGGTTTTCCCAGTAAATCTCTGCTATGTAGTAAAACTCCTCTTCTTACCCACAGAAATACAAGAACAAATGGAACTTTCCCGTTTTTTTGTAATTAATATGCTTAGAAGCCGAAATCTCAGCCCCTCATACATGTTCCCCTCAGGCCTGTCTTCACTGACGTATGCTGGCACACCCAGTATTCTTTATTACAAGCTTCAACCCAAAAGCCATATAGAATTGTTGGCATGCTCTGCTCAAGCATAAGTCACTCTGGTTGAGCCAATAAACCCTGTTAAGAGGCTGGGCTCCTCAGCTCAAACACAGCACTTGCAATTATATTGATTTGGGTTCAGTTTTATGGCTCCTAATGTGTCATTTAGTTTATACAAATCTATACAGGTCTTCCCTGGGATATTTGTATGACTCCTCTGTCTCCCCATTAGTATAATACACCAGCATATCAATATCTCCTTCTCTTCCTTCTTCCTCTCCTCTCCTCTCCTCTCCTCTCCTCTCCTGGC
>JANHGB010047817.1:0-12936 GCA_026283785.1 Coracopsis vasa
TTCTTTACTGTGAGGGTGGTGAGGCACTGGAATGGGTTGCCCAGGGAAGTTGTGAATGCTCCATCCCTGGCGGTGTTTAAGGCCAGGTTGGACAGAGCCTTGGGTGGCATGGTTTAGTGTGAGGTGCCCCTGCCCATGGCAGTGGGGTTGGAACTTGATGATCTTAAGGTCCTTTCCAACCCTAACTATTCTATGATTCTATGATTCTATACAAAGACAACTCCCCTACCCCCTTTTCCTTTTTGTTTTTAATTGAGGTCAGTCTGCCAAAGACAAAATGTCTTAATTTTGATTTAGGCTTAAATCTGCAGGAAAATCCTATGCTGAGAAAAAGTATAATGAGAAAGGGACACTTTAGAGCAACAGGGAAATATTGCTCTAAAAGTGGAGAATTTAGAATATCAGGTACTTTGTACGTTACAAGGCACAAAACGCCTGGAAGGTATAACCAGTTTAAAGACAAATCCTGTCTGATATATCTCCAGCGGGGATAGTAAGGTAAATCACACCATAGGCTTGGCTACAGAGACCAACTGTGCAAAAATGAAGGCAGATCAGTGATCTCTGATGTGCCCCAGCACCGGGAAACTCGTAATCATGCACTGAACTCCTGACAAGCACATTGACCAGAGCTCTCTTCTTTGCATTGCTGTGATTTTGCCTTTCTGATATTCACAACCTCAGAGCCACTTCTGGTGCTACTCTTCACTTTCCCACTGGAAATTCCAGTGCCAGCACAGGATTCCACTTGTGGGAAAAAGTTCTTTTGGTTACAGCAGCAACAGTGCTGGGAAGAATAATTGTGATGCCCAAGTGTTACCTGGTCGAGATTTTTTCTTCTTGGTCCCACAGAAAACTGTGCCACAGGTTCTTGGAAGCAGCCGCTGTGTTTCCTTGTGGCCGTTTCTAGTCTGTTTTCACATGTTCATTTGAGTAACCAGTGTGGTAATGCTTGCCAAAAAAGGCTTTATTTAATTATTTAAAACCCAGCATCTTGGAACATATTTTTGAAAGAAATCCAAACTTATTAAAAATCACAGAGAGACTTAGCAAGAGAATAAATACATGCGGAATAAAATTTTGAGCCATGCCATCCTCGTTTAATCTGCTTATATTGGCAAAGAGCAGAAAATGGATAAAATTCATGAGCAAGATTCATTAAAAAAATCTGACACTGTTATCAATACTCATGAGAAACAGCAGTAAACAGATTTGCAGGGCAGGATAACAAGTACGCAATGCCTGAAACATTTACTATGGAGTAAAACTTCTGGCTAAAATTATACCTGATATTAAAGAACAGGAAGGAAGAATAATGAAGAAATGAAGAGGGAAAAAACAGAGCAGAAGGTTTTGATGGGATCATAATTCAATATTTATGCTTTGTTGCTAAAAGCATTGGGCATTAGGGGACACATGCCATCCAGGTACCCACTGGTACGGCATAACCTATTTGTCACAATAAATTTCACTCATTTTGTATTAGGCTCTTAGTGTGATTCCAGGATCCTGATATTTTCAGTGCTGCAAGTCACTGTTCTGTTTTGTGTCACCTTTCTACTCCTCTAGCCCCCTTACTGGGGATTCTTTCCCTACAAAAGGTGCCTCTAAGTGCTCCTTTGACAGTGTTTGCTCTGGGCTTTCCTGCTACAGCCCCCCGGAGAAACTCAAGACAGGAAATAAAAGTAAAACCTTCATAGCTCTGTTTTAGTTGAGGTGGGCAGTCCAAGCAGGAGCAGCTGCACAGAGTTCATGTGTTTCAAACTTGGAGGCGCTTATGGATATCGAACATCAAAAGCCCAGGCTCTTATCCCTTTGGATATGCCCTGGCAGAGAAATGCTACAGCTGCTCCATGCTGCCTCCTGTTTCTCTTTATCATGATTCCTTTGTGCATTTTAGCAATGAGGGCTGGCGTGGGGGTGGAGGAGGGAGAAGCAGCAGAAAGCCCCTGTCAGTAAATGCATCAGTCTTCAGCATCAATGGGTAAACTAGGTAACAGCCTAGTGCTTATCACATTACTCTCAGCAATGCCCATGGTCTTGGCTGGAATTGTGAGACCAGCAAGTGGTGTTTCGGCCTTGAGCAGCAAAAGGGGCCCACACCTCCTCACCTCTGCATCGGTTTCAGCATCATTTGGGCTTCCAGACAAGGTCTCTGTTTCCAAGTGTTTCCTGTAAGGCTGAGTGTGTGGTATGACAAAATACAGTCAGTGTTCCCAAGTCCTACAGTGACTCTCCAAGGTGTAAGTGGGTGTAAATAGGAGCTTTGTGCTCCTCAGTGCACATGGAGGGGAGCCTGGCTCTCTTTGGGAAGTGATGACCACCATCCTATGAGCAGTGTGAAAAAGGATGCATTAAGCATTGGTCAGTCATTCCCCAGGGCTGGCCAGCAAAGGCTTCACTCACCTAGAACAGCTTGAAAGTAACGCGTTCTCTCCTAAATGAGAAGTAAGGAAATAGAAAACAGGAACCAGACAAAAGGAGGAAAACTCACACAGCTTTGGTGAAGCCCTCTTCCCACACTCCCAAGGGGTCCCACCAGTTAATTTAATTTATTCCTCATTCTTTAAGCAATCACAATAAAAATGTCAATATTCATGTGCTTTTTTGTTCATAATAATTTTTTTGTGAAGACTTAGGAGCAGCAGTTTACCATAGGCTTTGTAAGAAAAAACTTTTGTTTGTTAATCCTGAGTAGAACCATCTAAGTCTTTAAAATAAGTAACTCTTTGTCTTGGCTGACTTCAGATGACTCTTTTGGGAATTAGATATATATTTATATATTTGCTTTCTTCAAACTCTATGGAAATAATATTTTTGTAACACTATATTTGCCTTTGCCTAATTTTGCATGATAAAGGTCAAGAGGGACTGCTAACAGCGGACATTAGGACATCCACCCTCAGGAGGCAGCTTTTCTAGATTTTACCAATTGGACTGCTTCACTAAGCACAGGACATTTGTAGTATTTATAAACGTGGGTGTTAAGCTAACAGCATGGGAGCTGGCAAAATCTCTCAGCCCTGTTCCAGCTGGGGGTGACTTTATCTAGGAGCATCCTTTCAAAAGCAGACCATATTTCAAGATCCAAATGACAGACATTTTCTGCAGTTACTGTGTCTCCTATCACGACAGCAGCTTGTAAGCCTGAAGTCTCTTTGTTTAACCATCCCTTTCTGGACCACATTTCTTAAAATGCTCAAGGATCCATTTCCCAAGTCCTCACTACCCACAATTAAATTCAGGCTTCTCAAAAGAGGCACATCTCCCTTTTGGGCACCTGTGTAACAGGCAGCTTCTCAAAAAGCATCTGTAGCCGCTAAACTGAGACCTCTCAGAAAACAGCAGCACTTATTTTGGTACCTAGGGAGGGCCTGAGCACTTCAGAAAAGCCAGCTTTCCTACACACCTGTGCCACTGCAATTTGTCTTTATCCTGATACATCTCCAGCCATGTCAAACTCAGTTTATTCTCCTTTCTTCTGAAGTGCTGCTCTCCTTTGTGTAAGGCACTCATTGGTAGTAACGTAATCTTCCCCAATGCACCCAAGCGCAGCAGTCGTCAAACTCATCTAGCAGCAACTTTATCAGGCTTCTAATCTGTCCTACATCTTGTTCGGTCCTTTTATGTAACCATATATGCAACACCTCGGTGGAGAGTAGTGGAAACTCAAGCAGAAAGCTACTGCTGCACAAAGTAACACAAGAAGCTGATGTGAATTCATGATCTTGTTTTTTTATCTTTGTAAATAAATAGCACGTGACTCCCAAAGAGTGATATTTGTGCTTACTCTACCCTTAAAAAAATGGTTAACAGATGGTCTCCTATTCCACAGCAGAGAATTGGTGTTGACAGATAAAATAAAAGCATGATATTGGAAAAAATGGAGCCACTAACTTGCAAAGTAGGCAATTTTAATGATGTTCTTGTGATGGGAAAAGGAATGATAGTGGAGATTCCTACCTGGAAAGTAACTGTTGGCTTTTGTTCCATATTGAAGAAATCTAGCGGAATGTTCTCTGGGAAAGCAGGCAACAGGAGAGTGGGAGTGGGAGATCCTGGCTGCCAGGACCAGAATTTTGCTAGGGGGATGGAAACAAGATGCACTAAAATAATGTCAGAGTTTACAAGTTCATAAAGATGAAGGTCCATGCCAGGGATGATTTGTCCAGCACCTAGCACTGTTGAGTGTGCCTGAACGCAAGGGATCGAACGTAAGAGATGATATGGTTACCTAAAGAAATTCTGTGAGTTGTAGGAATTTTTTAAATCAGTTTTCAAAGAAGTTTCTAAACTGCAGATAAAGTGTTAACCTTCTCCTTGTGCATGTCTTATTTCTCAGGTTCTTTATATACTGGAACTTACAATATGAGTTTGAATTACTGGCACTGAAGAATAGCACTGAGTGAACGTTTTTTGAGTAGAACTCATTTCCATCAGGTAATGCATCTTAGCTGAAATCAAAATGTTTCGTGGAAATGGAAAACAAGTTCTGGGAAAATGTTAGGATTTATAATCTCAACTTCATCTTTTCCTTTTGATAAAGCAAAAACATTTCAATGTGACTTTATCTTTTTATTAATTTTGTTTTGGCGTTTATATTGGATGTTAATTTTAGCATTACAGTGGTTTTGACATTATTGAGAAATTCACTGCCAATGAAGTGAAACAACTCGGTGTTTCCAGATCATTTTTAACTTCCATTCCACTGGGAAATTTCGATGTTTTGTTCCAATTTGCAGTGAAAATAAATATAAATGTCAAAATTTCCTTTGGAATGGGAATTTCAGATTCTAACCAGCTCTAATCAACAACCAAAGCCATCTGCTTTGTATTAATGACTTAGGGCAATATGTAATGCTGCAGAACAGGGTAATATTCTAGTGTTCAGCATTGCTTATGGAAGTCAGTGACATATGGCAAGTTTCTAGCTCCTAGTTGTCTAGGGAAGTTTGATGCTATCCACTTCTATTTTATTCTTCATGCTGTCTTGCCAAATTCACAGAATTCATCATTCAAACCCAAGATTTTCCTGCAAATGTATGAGAAAACATCCTCCCAGTGACATATGGCACATCCTACAGCCCCTACATCTAAAGGGAACCTGTAATTCCCAAATTACAGTGCAGTAAGCTACTTTCATTCTACAAAGGTTTTTAATTGCTAATTTAATATTTGTTCCATGTTAAATGTCTATTTTTGAACATACACAGGAAGATAAATCTATTTGTTTTCAAAAGATAACTTCATCCACGTGAGTCATAATTTGAACTCTATTTGAGAAGTCATATTGACATGAAGGACTTTAGCACCAACAAACTAAAGTAACCTTTTAATTCTGGTTTAAATCTGGTTTTAATTCTGGTTTAAGACAGTGTCTTTGTTATTTTTCCTAAAAACTTTTCTCTGTCTTCACAGATGCAGTCCTCATGCTGCAGGTAAGGTGCAGGAAAACCACATGTCCCCAGGCTGGTCCAGTGATCCAGTTTGCTTGCTAATCTCAGCTAGGGACCCCAGTTCAAGCACTTTGCTGTGCCCCCTGAAAAGTTTCCTGTGGACAAGAATGCAGTTGCCTTTGGTGAGGACAGTATCTCCTCTTTTTCTTAACAATCTGATGATTACTCAAGCCACCTCAGGGTACCCGCTTCTCCCCACTCTATGTGGGCAGCTGACCTGGGAGGGCTGGATCTCGGAGTGTATATCAGGTGTTTAATGTGGAGATGCTGCCTTCTGTTCACTCTGAGCACAATTTCTGTACTAATCTGATGGGAAACTTCGCTTCGATATTATCTACAAGGTTACTGGAAGAAGATTTTGACTCGTATTCATTTTGAAAGTCAGAATGACATCCACTCCTGACAGCCCGCCATGAAAAACACAGCCCCGTGTCTTACCCGGCTGCTATTTCATGCATAACACAGTGTGCTGCCTGATTTTAGAAATTACTCAACAGGAATGAATTTGGGAGTTTGAACAACATGGTAAAGGTCGGTAAGCAAACTCCCTTAAGAGGCATAGAAAAACATCTTACAAATTAAGTGCAAAAATAATTTGCTGGGCTTCTCTGTCCATCTCTCACACACACATATAAACAAATGCTTGAATAATCTTTATGTTCTTACTATTACTTAAGTGTAGATAGAAGGCACTCATATAAACAATACTGTTTTACAAAGGAACCTTTGTAATGGCATCTATCATACAGCCATAATAGAGACCGTAGCAAAAAAGTTAAATTGCTTGCACGAAGTCAACAGAAATGATTGACATGTTCATATCATTACACAGACTGCAATGAGAAACCCTGTACAAAGCCTAGGACTGAATCTAGACTGAAAAATCTTAATTATCAGTTTGAAAACTTTTCTGCCATCACAAAGTATTTTTTGTAAATTCAACTAAGATGAACTCCTCCACAAATTAAAGGGTTAACAGCATTTCTGCCTTCACTATTAACATCCGAGGAGGAGGTAAACAAAGCTCATCAGATAACTGTTTTCAGACAAACAATTTTTTTTCTGATACGAACAACAAACAAATTGTTTTATTGTTGTAGAAAAGTAGAAGTGGCAGAACCAGAAATCTTCTTCCAAAGTTTAATTTTAGGAAAACCAGCTTTTATCCAACATGGAATAAAATACCACTTTTCACCACTTCCTAATGACTGTAAATAAATAGAAATGTTTACTTTTGCCTCTTTGCTGTTCTCAAGATGTCAGTTTCTCTGAGACTTGTTGTATATGACTTTTAGTGCCTCTCCCCATTTTCCTCTTCCTAGGACTTTTATTTCTTGTGTTAATGTATAAAATTTTGTTCTTCCTTCAATGTTTTCTTTCTCATTTTCCCTTATCTCTTACGTTTCACTACTCTTTCTGAGCTCCCTAGAACAAATACCATCTTTCTTACTTTTTTATTGTCTTTGAAAAAGTCCATGCCAAATAATTTCTCCAAAATTTTTCTCTATTTCTGTATTTGTGTTCCCACTATTAGCATTTCCAAATATTGGTGTTTCCCATCCCATGCAATGTATTGAAACAGTATCTTAACAATGAAATATATCTTGACTGATGCAGCAGATTTTAGAAACCTTGGAAGGAAAACACCTATGGCTTAATCTTTGTGGGTTTTTTTCTCCAATTAAATCATTCAGCAGACATGGGTAGGGAAGATTTATTCTGTATCTAATTCCTAGCAAATTATTGCCATTCCATACACCATATTTTTTGCCTTGCTGCTTTTGTCCTAATGGTAGAGTAGCAGTGCTGCTGTTATTAGCAGCAGTTTCTGAACTGTGAACAGTATCATCACCAACATTTGATTAGAAATACAGATTTTGATGAACTGATTCCTTTTCCTGGGAAACAATACTTTTCAGACATGGAAAGAAGTGGAAACATATGTGAATGTGTGAGATGCTGACTCTAATCAGAGTTTTTCGCCTGTGGCTAATGGAAGATTCACCAATTACATGATGACAAATATTTCAGATCCATTCAGCAATGCACACTTTTATGTAATCATAATCTCACCAATAGATCTCTACCTCTGGCATTATTTGTTCCAGTTAATTTTCTTACTCTGTGCGCCCCATATGCCCCATTTGTTCTACAGTAATCTTAACCTCTTGCATTCTCAGTATCATGCCTTATAAAAATAAAGGCCTGGTACTTGAAATGTCTCCCTCTCACTGCTTGCTACTTATAGCTCTTAAGATGTCCTTAAAATATTTTCAGCTGACAATTCTGTCTTCCACATCATCTTCACCAGTAAGGTCTGTCCCAACTCACTCCCTGGACACTCTACGCTTCCTCTCACTTCATGCATCAAATATTTCCTAATCCTCTCTTCTGCTACTGATGATATGAAACCCAGTGAAATTCCACTGCTTAGAAATAGGATGAACACTGAAGAATCAGCCCACTCTTTGTAAAGTGTCATATAAAATCACCATACAAATCACTTATTCAATAATAAAGGCACATCCTGTGACACCAATGTCTCATAATGTTCTCATGATTCACTGGAAAGTCACTTAAATCAGTGAGCAACACAGCGATCCTCCTGTGAATTGCCAAAGGAATCCTCCAAGAAAGATTGAGAAGTTGATAACTATGCAAATATATATATATGTAAAATCTCTGATTTCCTATTTGCTTTTTCTTTATTAAAAGAAGGATGCTCCCCTTGAGGCTTACTACTTTTTAATGAATGTTGTAGGAAAGGGAGCCATTCATGAACAAACAGTACGTATTTCGTTGCAAGGTGCTCTAACATCTATCACTCAGTTAAATTAAAATAAGGATGTTTTTACATTAGTCTCCACAGGATGATAAGCCAGTCACTTATCAACAGTTTACCACCCAGCACTTGGTAGCATTAATTTGATCTCAATCTAAATGAAAGATGTAGCAATTATCATACCATGAACACAGTTCAAAGCCACACATCGTTCATTCATTTGTGATCAGATGGGAACCGGTTTCAGTGATCTCATACCGATTTGTGAAACCTCCTATCATCATATCTTGTCATTCTTCTGATTTTTAAAAGGTTGGCAGTAAAGTTGGCTTTGGAGTTGGTTTTCAGGCACTCAAAAAAAAAACCGAACCCACACAACAACTTTGGGAGAAAGCCAGAGTTTTCTTGGAAGTTTCCTTATGAAGGAGTAGGAGTGGGATGGAGCAATATCCTTGATTTTGGCAGCAAACCCTCCTTTTGGCAACTTCATTAAAAAGCCATTCCACTTTATGAGTTATCAGCAAAGAGCTGGCATTTCTGAGTGTGACTGATGCTCCTCCCTCTGCTCACAAAATTAGAAACATCAATAATTCCTAGATTAATTGCTCAGAAAATTTCCAAGAGGCAAACATTTCCTTATTTTTAGTCCCTTGTTTTCTGCTGTAGTCAAAGCAGTATAGGTCAAAGTTCATCTAACACGTACTTCACTTAAATACTATACTCTGAGTTTCATATGTGTGCAGAAACAAGTGTGCATCAGTGCTATGTGTGTGGGGGTATATCCTATGGTGAACCCCCAATTCCCAGTCCCTGCATAAATCCTGATTTATGTACAGAGACCTGGAAGTAGTCTTCTTGACCCTTCCAAAGAAGCCTGGGACACAGGCATACTAGGGCCTCTAACAGGGCTACCAGGTACCAGAAACATGAGTGCATGGAGGACAATCCATGCTCCATGGTGGTGGCTGAGCATAAAGAACTTTTGCATGTGGCTAATGAGTGGTAAAAAAACTGTATTGGCCAAAAGGTGAGGGTCTACGCTGGCAGTGACAAGCTCTCCTTGAGTCCCAGCACATCAGTTGTTGTAGCCACCTCAAGCATGAAGTTGAAGGCTGGGCAGCTGCTGTAAAATGACATGAGTCTTATTGCTTAGATTTTTCCTGTTGCTTATGCAGGGAAAAAAAGGTCTTTGGAAACAAGTTTTGCATGCCCTTCTCCACCCACTGCTTAGACATGCATTTATAAATCAGATAACGGGTTTGCTTTCTGACCGGAGGTCTATATTAGCATTCCTGGAAGGCCCCACATGCTGCCCCTTTGCAGCGTAGGTAGTCCTTGAAGTCACAATCCTTGTGTGTCCTCACCCTCTTTTGCACATGATGTCAACAGAAAAGTATAAATACAGCAGAACTTCATGAGAATGCTTAAAAATCACTGCTAAGAAGCTGTATTTGTGAAGAAAGGTCTTCACAAATCTTTTATTTGACCACCTAATGAGGTAAAGATAAATAGACTCTCACGGGTACCTTAGTGGGTCAGACAAAACAGTGAGGTCCAAGCTAAACACAGGAGAGAAACAGGTTGCCTGCAAAATCATCATTGTTAATGCACTACAAACAAGACAGAAAAGCTAACTAGCACATCTGGAGCAGAGAGGGATATTAGTGTAGGGGGAGGTGGCCATTAACCTCCATGGAGCGGGTGACAGGCAGGCAGTTAGTACCTGAAAAGCAGTGGATTAGCAAGTGTGGTGAAAGATGTATTGCAGTGGACCACAAATCGTACCAAACCTAAAACTGGTTTAGACACCTTAAGCTCATTTTAAAGATTTTATATAGGCCTTCTCTTTAGGATCAGGACTTCAAGGCTGGTATTAGAGTAGCCATTTTACAAAAGAACATTTTTCTAATCATGATTATACGTCCTTGTAGGTCTCAGCTGTCCATGTGAGCTGATACTGACTAGCAGACCTTATGCAGCTTCATTTTCTTCATTTTAAAGGCAGCAGATGATGGATTAGAAGATACCTGGTGACAAACACATATGAAACCCACTGCATTTGAAGACTCTGGGGGCTTTGGCAAGGCCTGATTTCACCTGTTGCTTCTTGGTTCTTGGGACAATTGACTTCTGCTGATGAACTGGGTGAGGTTGGAGACTACTTGAAACTAAGTGGAAGACCTCAGGAAAAAACTTATTTCCAGCTGTGACCAGCCGAGGCTGAAATTCTTCAATGATTTCTCCATGTAGACAGCAGCCTGTAAAACTCACCAGTATAAGCCAAAGGTACATTCTGCTTTTTCACACTATATAAAAATGTTTTCTCCCTTATTAATCTCTCATTCTCTTAAACCATCATAGTGACAACACCTGTATCACACTATATGGGCTGATATATCCATGCACACATGTATTGACCTGTCTAATTCTTGATTGATGACAATAAAGTATAAAATGAAGAAATAGAGAAGGCAACTCCTGAATCTTGTAACAGATCTAAACACAGACACCTCACAACCAAGCAGATGCTTAGTTTTTCCAGCATTTTATCAGCTAAAAGGTGAGTCGTTCATCTATGCACACTTACAGGGCATAGAAAATACAGGGGATTTTTTCCCTTCTGCCCAAGACAGAAGGCAGAACTGGACTGACCAGGCCAAACACGTAGCAGCAACTTGAGGACATACCTCCAAATGCCCTCTGCATCCAGCAGCACATAGGGCCTCACACTGAACAGAGCATGAGCTGTCCAGCTCCCCTTGAAATCACGAGCGTGGACATCCTAGTATTTTACACATTTCACTTAGAATCTAATTTTACTCTTTTTTAAATAAATGTCAGTCTTTATAACCTTAGCTTTAAAGTGGGCCCAAAGTAAACAAGGAAAGATTCAGGAAAGATTAGGCAGTTCAGGTTTATCATTAAATTATTTGTTCTTTAGAATACACACAGGATGCTCAAAGTAGCCTCTGTATGTAGTAGCTGGGCTGGAGAAATGGTGAAAGGAGCTACATTTTGGAAAGAAAAAAATGCTACATTTGATAGAGGTTTGATACAACCCTAGGATAATTCCATCTGTCATTTCTGACTCATTCTATATATAACTGCTGAATTAGCAACATACTAATAGTCACAGAGGTGAAAACCCAGTTTATTTAAATTTGTATAATCTTCCTGTGTTACATATACACACATTATACACAAAGCACAGACTGTTTTTTCCAGTACTGTTGCCAGATCTAACACTCAGATTTAAGCAAAGCAATTAATTGGTGCAAAGAGGGATAAAAATATCATCACTAAAATCAACAGTATGTTGTTTCCTAAAAAATGAAATACATGAACTTTGAAAGTTAACTCAAACAAAAAAGCATTATTCTATTGGGTTTTTCTTTCTGTATTTTAGCAGATTACCACTCTTGTCTCCATTGAATTGCCACTTAGGAAACCACATATTTCATCTGGGAGTTCTGTAGCTCTCATATATTCCAAACCCATTCATTCACAGAGCTAGCTGAGATCAAAAGTGTATTTAATTAAAATTTGACTGAAAAATGTCTAGAATTTCTCATTCACAGAGGAAACTATGGCTCCTTGATGAGGTAATCTAGAAACACATCGAGATCCTACTGAACAGTGCATCATAATCACCATGGAACAAAGATGTCTGGATGCATCTTATTATTTCTGAGAAAGACACTTAGATTGGATTGTTCAAAATAGGAAACTCTCCAGATATTTACTGAGATACTCACAGACCCACACTCAAGTAAATGTGCAAAGTTGCACTTGATAATGATATGTGTAAGTCCCCCTTGTACGCGCACACACAGAAACACGTGAACTGCTTTGCAGGGGGAGAGTTATGGTGCAATGCAGGGGAGGTTCCATCAGTTTGCAAGTAAAGACTCTCTACGTTTGAGGAAGCACTGAATAAAAGGTTCACGGGTGCACACCTTTGGAATTAAAAGTAAATTCCCTATCTCGAAAGAGATCTTCCTTACTCACAGAGATCCTGATCTTGAATTTTTGCAACTAGTTTCTAAGGTATGTCACCGAAATGAAACATAAAGGAAAGGCAGATCTCATTGCAATAATATATATGCTTTAATTACATGGAAATAGGTGCAAGCTAGAAGAGTTGAGAGATGAAAGCACAGATCACTGAAAGTGCAACTTTTCCAAGCATTTGACTTTGAAAATTCAGCTTTATCTTTTGATGTAATTTATGTATATGTACATGTATGAATTATGTATATTGAATATATATATGTGTGCATATGTGTGTATATATATATATAAAATATTAGCTTAAATAATATAGAAAGATGGACTTATTATAGAAAGACACTTTCAAGAGAACAAAACAAGAGACTCCCTGATTAGGTTACCAGATAGGTGAGTATAAATCAGAGTGTAGATCAGGCTGCAGAGGTGGGATGCCAGACTGAACTGTGAATGACTTGAGCAGAGAACCAAATGGGTTCTTTGGATGTGCTAGATGGGACAAACCTTAGGTCATTCGTCAGAGCTGCTTTGCACAGGACTGACTGCCCCTTTGTGTGACCTTGGTGCTGCAGGCCTGTTGAGCTGCTGCAGTGAGAGATGTGATCAGTCAAGCATGGAGTGTGAAGCAGATGTTGGAAGCTGGGCACTTGCTTTTTCCACTACTCCTTAACTTTTCTTCCTTGCCTATTA
>JANHGB010047817.1:13036-95350 GCA_026283785.1 Coracopsis vasa
ACTGCAAATTAAAAATGTGCCCTGAATAAGGGATTGCCTAAAAGTGTGTTGCCTCCTGAATGAACCCTCTTCTGCTTCCTCTCCTGCTCCAGGGAGGTTATGTTTCCCCTCCACATGGGTAACATTATTTCTGTCCTACACCAACTCAGCCAGGCTAGGCAGCATGGTATTAAGTTTTCACCAAGTTATTTAGGATATGTCTGTAGCATTACTACTGTTGTAGAAAGAATCAGTTCCTAAAGCCCAAAGATCAAGCCCTCTATCAGCTGGACTTTCTGCCACCAGGGAAATTACACTACCTTTGAGAAACAGGTGAATTGGAAAAAGTGTAGGAAAATGAGAGTTTTAGATAGCAGATAGTACCCTGCAGGGATGAAATAATGAGGGGACACGTTTAATTACAGATATTTCATACACAAAGGCAAGTTTTTACAGCATCAAAATGGACTGCAACCTAAAAAATAACTGCACAGCCAAAAATAAATGCAAAACCATGGCAGCCGACCTGCGCACGGTCAAAGGAGAAGGGAGTGCTGGACAGCCAGCCTGCTCCCCGCCACGGCAGAGAGGCACATCTGTCATCAGTGAGCTATTCCCTTGCCTGCCTAGAGGCAGCGGTGCAGTGGAGATGCTGTAAACACTATGTAGTAGCAGGGATTGTGAGGCAGCTACACGCTGACCACATCTCTCATTGTGGGACTTTCTGCAGTCATTGACCCTGACCTAAAATCCCTTTTTTAGCATCTCTGTTTCCATTTGGGGTTTCAGTGAGAATCCCATTCTGGATCTCCCTCCATAGCCTGTGCTCTGCTTTTGAGGGTAAAACAGCATTGTCCTTTGCCCTGGTTTGCAAAATCTTTAGATCAGTGTTCATCAGCATAATTGCTGCTGAGATTGTGGTCAATTTAGTACATGAATAGCTTCCAATTAGAAAGCGGTACTAGCTCAAGAGGAGCTGGGCGACAACAGCAAAAAAATGACATCTTGTAACTCATCAAAAAGGTGATACCTAGCATCTCCAGGTCAAGAAAATACTAACAATGGACTTAAACAGCATTGGACTAGAGCAACTGCCTTTAGAAGGGAATGGGAGAGCAGCCTGTATATGCAGAACTGAATTCACATTTTGGGATCCACTCCTTTAGGGCATTCACTTCCCCAGCACTTCAGCCCATCAAAGAAGCCTTTGGTGAAGAGCTCAGTCACAGAGCAACAAGGCATAGATCCAAATAAGTTTAGACATAGAAAGTAAGCGTGAGATGAGGATTAGGGCCCCTCCATGCAAACATGCTCAAGCCAAACATGCTCAAAGCCAGAAGTCCTTCCTTGTTCTGCAGCTATTTGTCCCTGGAAGTGTGCAGACATCAGATTTTGCCTTCTTATCACATTTCTCAGCATAAACCAAATTACACACCAGTCTCAGTAGCACTCAGCACCTACCTCACACTTGATCTTTCTTGTGAACCAGAACCCAGGTGCTCCTTTGCCCAGAGAGAGTCTAGTGGGGACACATGCACAGGGAGACACCAAGTCTCCCATGACATGTTTGGGTCACCACCATTTAAAGATAAAATGTTAAACTGAAGCAACCCTGTATCTAGGTTTCTCTGTCCAAAAAGCTTTAATGGAGAGATCTATACTGTGACATATGAGGTAACATTGTCTATGTAACAAGCAACGGACCAAGAACAGTCCATGAGAGCCCTAAGGGACTGCACGCACTGCAGTCCTGTTGACTAAGCAATCTCCTGGGTAATTTTTGTCTCTTATCACAAACTGGAAGTGCCACAATGTGGTAGAGAAGAAGCTTCTTGCAAGGTTTCGTGTTTTAAGAAATCCCAGGGGGGGTTTCAGCACAGTGGTGATACTGAGAACGTACAGTCATGACTGCTGGCAGCTCACCAGGAGGTCCTGCAGGACTTGTGCAGGACTCTGCTGGTGATGTACAGATACATAGAGAGAGGGGCCCTGCCTCAACAGCATTTCTTTGGGTGGAAACCAGAGGGTTCGAAGAACATGCTCAGTCCTTTTGGGCTGTTGGTGGCCAGGAGAAGAATTGGAAGCTCCTGGTCTGTTTTCTACCCCGTGGTTTTCGTCTCCCCCTGACTGCTGCTAGTACCAGTCTAATGTTCTGCCTTTAATGAGTCCAGACACTGATTTCTTCACCTCTACTTAGAAGTTAAAGATGAAGTGCATGCTCGTATATATTAATTAACCTCTGCTATTTTTCTTCAGGAAAATTATAAACAGTAAAAATTGATTTATTTTTACTGAAGACTCCTAAAATGTCAGCTGTATGCTAGTGAATGGAATGAGAAGAATGTAATTAAACATCTGCTCTTTCACTCCTATTAATGAATGTAAATAGCCAGAAAATTCTGAAGGTTGTGTCCATGGTAACAGACACTAGCTTAGGAAAAAGGAAATATCTGCAGTTATAATTCAACATAAAGATTGCTCATCTCCTTCCCAGAGCTGGAAGTTTACAATCAAAGCCTTGACGTGTGTTCTGGTCCCTCTATTATGATTTCTTCCTATGCATGTAGCACATTTGTTGTGAGAAACTACCATTTATAAGAACATAGTGTGACTCAAGTGCTACATTCACTCGTATTTGAAGGAAGAAAAAATGTTCTTTTTTGGCAATGGATTAGAGCAATTGCTGGTAAATGCTTCTGTGGAAATTATCATGTAGCATGATGAAAGGGGCCCATATCTTCCCCTAACATTCAGCTGTCTCCTTCCCCTACACCAGTGACGTGATAGCAGCTTTTACCAGGGTGAAGCCCAGCAGCTACAAGCTGCATTCCTGGAGGATCCCGAAGAGCTGAGCCTGGAGACTTCCTTGTCCAAGGCAGAACCAACAGAAACTGATGAGATTCCTCAAAAACACCTGCCCTTACCAAACCCTGCTCACTGTCTCCAGTGCCTCCTCTAACACTGTCCTGTTTGGGGCCGTGGTTTGGGTAGCCCATCACCTTGCATCCCACCAGGCACTGGAGCTACTCTGGCACATACAAGTGGAGAAGAAAGCGGTCATTAGTCAAATGAAACTCAACAAAATAAGTATCTCAGCAGATTGGGGCAGGACAAGCTGAGACAGAGGTGGTTGGGGATAATATGGAATTGTTTCATGCAGAGCTGATAATCAGTTCCAAGCATCATGCAGGATGACTCAAACTGCTTGCACCAAGAGCCAGCAGTGAAGGAAAGGACTTCTCTGAGTGCACTGGTTTATGCACCTGCGTGACAACCACACTTTACTGCAGATGCTTTTAGCACACCATTTGGAGCATCATACATTTGAGCCTTTGTACATGAAGACAGCATACCAACACAAGGATTTCTTTTTGTCCTGATCAATTACTTAAAATGATATTAAACTAGCACATACCAAGCACATTGCTAGAACCTGCAGTGCAAATACTGCCTTTCCAAATATGAAGACAAGCAAATGCTAGGGAAAGTTTGGAGTAGCTTGCAAACTCCCTCAGCATGGCCAAGAGAAATAAAGCTACTGTCACCAATATTACATGAGCTTCATGCCTGTGGTTTCTGACAATGCCATCCTTGCAGTGCAGCCAGATGAGAGATTTAAGTCAGTTAAATTGTGTAAGAAACTCTGGTCCCGCTAGCAACACCAGGCAGCTCAGTCATGAGTGAAAAATCAATGACCTGTTAGGAGCTGTGATGCGTTAGGGGGCACAAAATATCTAACTGCCTTTTGCATAGCTGCCCCATGCACAGGCAGATACTTCTCTAGGTCTTGACCACACTGTGGTGGAGCCATTCCCATCTCTGAGACTGCAGAGGTTCAGCGGTTCCTCTGCTGAGATCTGAGCTGCCATCCAGCTTGAAACACGCAGCTCTTGGGGTTTCCTTACCAGCTGCAATACCTATCCCTGAATTGCTGTCACAGGAGGCCTGCAGGTACAGAGCAATCCCCAGACACCATCCAACCTCATACAATGCTCAGCACATTCAGCTATCCCTACGCTGAAACATGTACAAAGCCCTGAGGTGTCTGTCCAGCACCACCGTGCCACAGGCTACTCAATCCTTCCTCCTTCTGCGCCACTTCTTGATGCTGAGCTGCAACAGCCTGTGGGAATTAGCATCTCCTGTGCTATCAGTACTCAGAAGCTTCCCGTTTCCAGGACAGTAAGAGATCCAGGGGCTGGGCTGGCAGTGCACACAGCTATTGACACTCATGGGGGCAAGAGGGCAGTCAGAGATCGCTGCAGAAGTGGGGAGGATGGGGTGAGGGGAGGGAGGTCTTCTGATGCAAACAGCACTTCTTATTTTCCTGAAAGGGATTCTCCAAGTCCTGCTCCGTATGACCTTTCACATGAGCTGCAAAGACTGACAGCAGATGCTGGTACCCAGCGGGAGGGGAGATTTAGTGCCGCTCTATTTCCTTCCCCAGAAGATTTGCTTTTGGAGGAGGTTGGAGGCATGTAGCAGCTACCTGAGGGAGGGCTTTCTTGCCTGCTCCTCCGAAGTGTTGGAAATTGAATGGAATGGAGGATGCCATGAAGCCATGCCTCACTGGAGCTTTTATCTTTTAAAATTAGGTTAGCAAATTTATTGCTACAGAAGCTTAATCCCAGAGTGCATTATCTGTACACATGATGGACTAGAATATGAACTAATTCTGCCAATAATGTGACTGCCTGTATCTCAATTGCCAGATACAAGGAATTCAGTCTTCCCTTTGACATGCTAAACAGCTGCACGCTGGTACAGTACCCTCCCTATGCTTGTCGTTCAGATGCTTCCTACCTCCAAGTTTTCCCACCAACAGATGATGTTCTGGGAAAGAAGAAGAGGAGAGGGGGAGAAATTTGACTCCAGGCACCTGGCTGCACACTGTGACTCTGCACTAACTGGTACAGTGGTTTGGGGTCTGCAGCTCCCAGACACATCTCTGATTGATACCACGAGCTCTGTATGTGCTAGGAAACCAGCTGCCTGGCTCTGCTCATCTTTAGTCAGTGTCCTCTATTAACAGGAGAGGCAGAGACCAGCAAAAGTGTTCTTTCTGCTGGGTGCAGATCAGCAGGGAGCTTCCTTGGTGGAAGGGATCTGCTGCTGGAAATTCACAGCCAGTGCCCCCAGAACAGAGCCTGTTGCCTGAACACAGCAACAGGGCTGGACCAGGACAGAGCATGTGTGCAGGTACACACTCAATGCTTTCAATCTAGAAACAACCTTTTCCAAGTCACATCCTTTGACAGCAGCTCAGGAGGTGACCATTTTAATATCAACTTATCACATTACTTGCCTACAGAAAGTAGGGGGCATCAAACTACTGATTCAGAAACCTAAATTTTGCTGTCTCCAGCAATACTGATTATGGAAATCTAGTCAATACCACCTCTGGAGAGTGACTGAACAAACTCCAATTCTTGGGCTGATTTCAGGCAGAAACAGGAATATTGAAGGCTCGTTTCACAAAACTGCTTGACACTCTCAGTTTGCTCAACATCCAATGTCAAATTGAATTATGTAATTTGTTGCTGTGGAGTTCCTCCATTTTAGCAAAAAGAGCTGGAAAATGCAACCTCATGCCAAATTAAAGCCTTTTCTGCTCAATTGCTCAGCAGACAATTCCTCAAATTGATTACTCTTAGAGCTGCAGCCAGGATAACTGTCCTCCAAGCGAATAAAATGAAGTCTGGAGTATCATGGGAGTATCTGGTCCTTGGCTTTACATCTCAGATGCACGTACAAGGTGAAGGCTTGTCAGCCAGCCTTCGATATGCCAAGGTGAAGGCTTATTCTTCTGATTAGAGAATGCTCTAATGTTAATAAAAGCAGCTAAATTATACTGCAGTGAAGAGGCTTGACTAGACTGAAATGGTATTTCTGAAGGCTTTTTCATCTTTTTAATGGTAGAATCATTCAGTTCTCATTTATACAGCACATTCAGAAGAGCTAGATGATAACATTGAGAGATATCTAAAACCTGAACTGTTCAAGCGAAGGAAGGTAAGGACTGCTTTTCCTGTCATCAAAAGGGCAGACAAATATTCTGTAACTTCTCCTCTTTTGCTTTATTTGAGCCTCAAACAGAAGTAGCTTTGTTCTTTGGTGTGTGGGATGTTACCACTAACTCCTCCAAAAGTCTCTAAACCCTTCGGCACAATGAAGAAAAGAAGACAGTCAGATCTTTGTGAGGAATTGTATGGAGATGTTGGAGGAGAAGTCTTTCAGTCTTTATTGAAGAACTAGCAGGAATGTTGTTTTAGGACTACAAGATATTTATAGTCTCACCCATATTGAATGTAAAGGGTATAAATATCATTTTTGCTATTCCTCTGAAGGCCAAGATCTGAGGAACACAGGCCAGAGCACAAAAGAATTTTCACCCCATTCCAAATTCCCATAAAAAAGTGTACTAAGCCTAAATAATGAGGTTAGTAATTTGAATCATGAATTTGGCTTCATAACCCACTGGGAGACTGAAGCAGAGCAAAACACGTCTGCTAACACCCAGACCTGAGCACCACAACCGGCAAGTCCTGGCTGAGGAGACATCTCAGACTGAAGTTGTAGAAATGTTAGAGGTTAGAACTGAAGTTTCTTGGCAGAACAGACCTTATATGGAAACCCCTTAGAAAGTCTGCCTGCACTGGCTTTCACACCAGCACGCCAGTTTCATTTCTAATAGATACATAGATGTATATACAAAGATCAATTCAAAACCACTTAAGTAAAATCAGAGTAAATCATTCCTGCTGGAGGATGTGATGGACAGTGTCTTTAAGGACATGGGTGGAAATGAAAGAGGAAATCCCAAGTGGAAGGTGGTTACAGTAGAGTTCTTCAAAGACAAGTCTCAGGATGAATCTTGTTTAACATCTTCATTTCATCCGAAGCAGTGCAGTTGCTGATGACACCAAGGTGAGAGGCACTGCTGGACAGCCAGGCTACCACACAAAAAGAACGGGAAGATCTTAGCACTGAAACAGCACAATGGGATGAATTTCTTTATTACAAAGTTCAGTTTCTGAGGAACTAGTACGAAGAATTGATGCTTTAACTGGAAATGATGAAGCAGAAGGAAGAGCTGAAGATCTTACATAGCTGTAAGATAACTGGAAAATACCGATATGATATGACCTGCAGGAGACAAACGATGCTTCCTAGTAAACCTGCTGAGACTGATGTGGTAAGTCTGGGAAGCAGAAGTAACAATGCTATTAATAGAAACACAGCAGGTTGTACAAGGGCTTGGAGATATGAGGGCTCACCTGAGTTACTGTAATATGTGGCCAGGAAAACATGCTCAGGAAAAGGGAATTTGGCCCGCAGTGGCTGCGGAGCAGGGATGTTAAGCCAAATAAGGGAATGGAAAGCCTGTGCTCTCAGAGGAGACCAGAGGCACTCGTCTGTTTAGCCTAGCTAGAGAAAGGCCAAGAGGGGATATGGTTGTAGTCTATAAATACATCAGAGGGGGTAAACACTAGGGAAGGAGAAAAGCTATTTAAACTGAAGGACAATGCTGGCACAGGAACAAATGGGTAGAAACTAGCCATGAATAAATTTTGGCTGGGAATAAGAGCAGATCTCTAACCACTAGCACAGTGAAGTCTGTGGAATGGCCTTTTCTAAAGACCACAAGACAAATGGCCTAGCCCATGTGAAAATGGAGTTTGAAAAATCACAGATAGGCTCTATATGGTGTAGATACCTGCAGTGGGCTGGACGAGTGAGGAGGTCCCCTCTTGCCCTGCCTTCCTCTAGGAGAGAAACAGCATCCTAAAAACAGAATCCTAAAAACCAAGAGCACTTCTTACAGTAGGCAGAGTCTTTCTGGCACAAAGGATCACCAAGAGGAGATAAAAAGGTGGTAATACTAAATAAACATGTTCACAGTATCTCTGTTTTCCTCTGCTGTACGTAATCTCCCACCGCCGCACACCAGAATGTGGAGCAGCAGGAATGTGAGTGGAGGGTTATACAAGCAAAGGAGAGAGTGCCAGGATGCAGTAGACAGGTCAGGAGAGCCAGCCAGCTCTGTCAATTCAAGCATCAGAGAGCACTGGGAACAGCAATACGATTATTGCAAGAAATTTAATTGAAATTAAGATTTACAAGTAACCTCAATAAAATTCACAGCTGGTTGGGCTTAACCTTGGAGTCAAGAGGATTGGCAGAATATGTTGTCCAAATCTGTCAAATAGTAAGTTTTCCATTTTCTTCGAAAGTGAATCATGTCCCCAGTTTCTATTCAGTATTGATGGAGCCATTCACACTTTCTACAAAATTTTTCTTCCTTAATGTGATCCCTTTGTCTTCTACAGGGAACACAATAACTTATTAATGCCATATAATTTTTCATCTGTCCACTTTACAAAGATTACCACGTGACAGCTGCATTTCAGTGCTGGCTGGACCAATGCACGGGAAGAGGGAGGAAAGCATTTTCTGTATGGCTTTTTGTATCAGCTGGTCCTGTGCACCTGGACCACTTGGGGTCAGTTTTCAAGGTTCCTGGGTTGGCTGGGACTCACAGAGGAACACCAGGGTGCAGAAGCTGGTGGCACTTAAACCTCCTGACTTCCTTCTGCTTCAGGATATGCCCAGGACTGTCTCAGTTGTGATGGGGGGGAGGGACCTTGCCCTGTGCTCCCCCTAAGCCACACCATGACAGACATGGAGTAACCCCTTTGCTTATCACCTTCACACAGCAGCGCTATGAATGCAGGTGGCTGCTCCCACAGCCACAAGCTGCTGCTTCATTGCTAAGGCTTTGCACTTCCACATCCCTGTTCTCCCAAACCCACATTTCTGGTGTTGCATCACATATCACTCTGCTGCTGGGCCTCCTTCTTTCCTTGTGACCTTCAGCACACCCATTCCTCCACAGGGATTAAAATGATCCTCAGATATTCACGGCTAGAAAGTACTTCATATAACACAATATTCACCCTTTGATGTATCTTCTTTATGTTTCAAACACTATAAATGACAATTTTAAGGAGGGCTGCTCCTGCAGCAACCAACACATGACCCTTTGGATGCTGCAGAGTACAGGAGATGTCTGATTCTGCTGTTTATCTATCAGGTGCTTATATGCAAAAAGTCAAGAAAGTTGTCAACTGTCCACTTAATGTGAAGAACACAGGTGGAAGGGAGCTGTTGCTCTAGAACACCACCTTGGACTGAGTCTTCGCTTTTCCTCCTGCAGAAAGTGTCTGCTCAGGACTTGAAATAGCAATACAGAACAAAACAGTAGTGAATGACACAAAGGCACTTCACGTTGTAGACAAAACCTAGCCTTGCATGGGTCTGCAGCTAGAGGAACACCACAGTACTCTGCTATCCCATGAGCTTCCAGAGGGAAGGACCAGGAGCAGTGAAACTGATTCTAGATGAAATGGGGAGATTGGCATCCCATCATCTGAACTCTCTGCCCACATTTTGACTATTATCTATCTCATGAGTTTCCTCAGGGCAGGAAAAAATAGCTGAGAACAGATACCCACAATACCTAACAAATTCATCTGATGCCAACTTCTCTCGGGCGCTGTGTAGTATAGTTAACCACTGCTCCCATTAGAAACACCAAGCCTAATTAGTTTACGCAACTGCATTAGATGGAGAAGGTGCGTGGTGCTTATAGTTGCATAGTGGGAATGTAGCATAGATCTTCCTTTTGCCCACTTACAATTAAAGTGATCTTCTTTGTATATTAGATTCAGCTGCTTATAATGAAATGCAATAAAGATTCCTGGAGCAAATCACATTTTTCTTAATATGTTTAAACAATTTTATGGAGTCTTTTATTGATTGGAGGAGGAGCAGTTTCAGGAATTATGTGCTTAAACAGACATGACAAACCATTCAATTACCCAGCACTTCTGAAGACTAAATGCCTGAAGTAATGAGCATGTCACACAATGGTGCTGCTTCCATTTGTGCCAGATGCCTGACAGGCAGTGATCATAAACCTCTGCAGCGGGTGGGATGGGTGATTTCAGCAATGACTGGGAGAAAACCCTGTCACTGTATTGTCTGCACAGACAAATTTAGCATGCTGTGAAATCTTGACCAAAATTACCCACCAGCAGAATTAGATAACATGCTTAAAGTAGAAAGGAATAGGGAGTTATGCCCAGTTGAGCAGTGGCAATTTGGACAACACTGATGCTTCAGTGGAAAGACTGAAGCACAACGCAAAATATGATACAGAATAAGGAATGCAAACACTGATGAAACACACAGATGGTTGAACAGGCTTTTATTACCAGACAAAAAAACTGTGCTTTAAAACAGGATCACATTTTGGTTAAAAAATGAACATTGTACATTACAGCCAGGTGCTTAGTGGAACTAGAAACTTAAGAAAGATTTTGCCATTACCTAATGATGTTTGGAAAAAACACTTGTGTGCAGTTTTGTGAAAGAAATATTTCCTGTTGTTGAGCTTTCCTTTAGAAAGACATATTTCTGCTTCACTAGTGAGAGCAGTTGTCTGGCTAAAAATGCATGGCAGGCTGCACAGGACAGATCTTTAATCATACCTATCCTTCCGTGAGTTTGCTCAAGGCTAATAAGGATTAAAACATATTCAATGACTCTGAAAAATGTCTTAATGCTAGTCTTCCTAAATCCCCTGTATTATTTGGAGCAATATGAGCACAGTACCTTCTGTTTGCAAGTGAAAGGTGAAAACTTGACACTTTCAAACCGTTATGGCCATGGCCTGCTTCACTAAAAGCTGGGTCCTGCCTTACTAAACCCAGCCAATATCCTCTTGCTGTGCAGTGCTTTGATGTAAAGCTGCAAATAAAATCAGAGTGCCATGCAATGAAAGGATGAAAGGACCTGCCAAGACATCATAGTCATGGTCATGTTCATCTGACTGGGACAGCCACTGACATTAAGTGATTTGCCTGAGGTTACAAGTCAGTCCGTGGAGGGTTTAAAGGAGGACCCCAGCCTAAAGAGTCCCAAAGTGACAGATTTTGCCCTCTACCAAGTGACACAGCCTACTTCTGCTCAGCATCTCACAAATGAGCTGCATTTCCAGCACACAGCAAGGTGGAAGGCAAGTCCCATTCCAGTGGCTGCATAGCCAACGATGTCCCCAGGGACAGGAGGCTGCTACCAGAACAGAGGTATGGGCAGCGGATCTGACTGAGAAACCCAGGGAAAGTGGAAAACACTCCATGTCTAACAGAGGAAGTAACACAAATAACCAAACCTCACTGAAAAGCTGCAGGGAAGGAGATAGATAGGTAAATGCTGCCCTGGCTCTTGCAAGGCCAAAAAGGTAAAGGTTGAATTCTACAAAACCAGAAGCACCATCCGAAGACTGCATTCAGAAATCTTCTTTGCTTTTAGCCTCTTTCAGCTCTGCAGTTTTACAAAGAGAGCCCTTGGACATCACTTCTCTCTTGCAGAGTGAAATACAAAATACATGAGCACGCTGCACAGCAGACGCAGTGCTGCGAGGTGCTGTGGCAGCCGGGGAGCAGCAGAGGCATTATGCAGAGCATAGTGCTTGCTTCAGGCAAGGGGGATTTAGAAAACAGATACTAGGCACAACATAGCATTAGAAAAGTGGATCATGTCAGTTTCTCACTGAGAAGGTTAATACAGATGATAACAATTCACTCATTCTGGAGAAACTGTGGAGCAAAGGGGTACAGTACTGGATATTCACCTCTGCAATGTTCACATCTTTAAAATGAATGGATTGCAAACTAGAAAAGGTTTATAACTGAACCAGGCAGGATGAAGAGTGTGTACCAAGGAAATCAGCATCAAACCCACACATGGGGGAAAGAAACCTCTGTACAGAATCAGGTCACCAGTGTATGTAATAATGTCCCCCTATACAGATGGCTGAGTAAAGAGTCTGTTTCTCTATAGACCAAAGGCTTTTATTTATCTTTCTTCCTAGCCATGTTCCTCACTTCTTTTGCTTTGGTCCTATTAAAACCCCACTGCTTCATTTGACAGACTGGAGCTGTCAGCCTTTTTGTCATACTCCAGTGGGCTGGTTTCCTGCTGGTGGCCGTGGCAAGAGTGCACAGCTCATGAGCTCTCCCCAGCTTTGGGCTCCAGAAAAAAACACATTTCTATTGTTAAGGGCTTTCTTTTTTTTCCCAAGGATTCCCACCCAGTTACGCAGGATGACGTTTACCACATCACCTGTGACTACAAAACAAATACATCTGAGTTTATTTCCCAGCACTGGCACTAACTGGTGCAGGGGTTCCCTCATCCATGCTAGTTCAATTTGCACGTTCCTGAAGAGTGACTGTATACCATCTGCCCAATCGGATGGTCCCAGTGGCACAGACTAAGTCCTAGACTGGGGCTGGGCACCAGCTGGGAGGATATGAGTTGGTGGAAAGAAAAACTGGAATAGGAGCAGCTGTGGGTGAAGAGCAGTTTTCATCACCGAGCTGCAGTGCTGAGGATGCTCCCTATTTTGTGCAGCATGGACACAACCAGCATCCATAGTACAAACACAACTATTATCTCATGAAACCAGATAGCTTGTCACTTACTGGAATGTAAGAAATGTCAACGCTTGGGGGGAGAAAGTTTACCTACTGGGAAAGGGATATTAAGAAGGGATTATGAATTAGACCCAAAGTCAGAATCATCTGGGACATGGTCTGCAAGTGGCCTCAGGCTCTTTCGTGGGCTTGCTGAGGCTCTGAAGGGCTTTCAAAGCATTTGAAGACCAAGGAGTTTGACTGGGATGTCATGGAAGGCCAAATGCACCACTGGTGAGGAAAATGAGAGCAGGAAGGGCTAGGGGAGGTGGGAACCGTGAGGTGGGCAGTCCAGATCCTGCGAGGAAGGAGGAAGGCACTGGAGGATGATGTCTGCCAGGTCCTAATGCTTTCTGGTGATATAGGTGGGCAGGGATCAGGACATCTCCATCTCAGCTCTGCACCCAGGCTTCTGCCTGATTTTGGCAACCCTCTGCTGACAGCAACACAGAGCCTAGAGCCTTGCTCCCACACTGTGTATATGTGGGTCCTGCTCTCCACCACAATGAAAGCTGCTTTTCACATATGTGTCAATGGAATCCCTGAATGCCAACCTCAATGAGGCTCAGCCCTTGTACCCCCTAATACCAATCTCGGTAGGTTTGACCTTTGCATCCCAAATGCCAGTGCCAGTAGGCTCAGCTTCTACCCGCACTACGCAAGCCCATTGTTGGGGTTATTCCAGACCTCAGACCAGACAGAGGGCTGTGGTATGGCCAGTCCCGCTCCCCAGCACCCCGTATTTAGCAGCAGCATCTGTCCAAGCAGTGTGTGACTCATCTGGGTCTGGCCACCTCCTCACGTCGTGCCTTTCACTATGACTCTGGGGATTTCCACAGAGAGGCAGGCGCTGCTGGCTCTGGTGGGGCAGAGCTGGGGGTCCCGCACACAGCATGGAGCAGCTCCTCTCCACCCCCCCATCAGGGCAGCAAGGGGGCTGGCTGGTCTTCAGCGAGCACAGCAAGGATGGGATGCTCCTCTCCTCCTGCTCATCACTTGGGTGCCAGCCATCCACAGTGAACTGCTGGATGCAGTGACAGCAAGTGCTGCCACCGAGCATTTAATTTTTAATTGCTCTCAGGGCTTCTTTTCCACCGCTCCCAGCACCCCATGGGAATGCTGCCAGCACCTGTCTCTGGGGCTGTTTGGCTGCATGCCTGACCATGAGGGATGAAAGAGGGGTGTCCCCAGCCAGCCCTGGTGGCGCTGCCAGGGAGCCCCTCCAGAGCAGCTGCTTTCCCAGGTCAGCACTCACGGACGGGACACCCCAAGGGCCACAGCTGCATCCTGGCTCAGTGGGATCTGCCTGCATCACGCATCCTGGGGCCAGGCTCCCTTGGGCTTATCTTCCCAGAGGCTTCCCCTCCTTCTCCTTCGAAGGAGCATCCACCAGCAAGAGATGCTTCTGGTCAAGTTGGGCTACAGAGAGCCTGGCTGGGAGAAGCACGTCCCCTGCCAGGGCACCTTCCCACTGTCCTGACCATGAGCACATACCCTGTGTAGCTGGAAGCCATCCTGACATGTTCAGGCTTCTCCTCTGAAAGAAGAATAATAACCGTTCCTCTGCAAGGGCAGCTGCAAGCTGTGCAAACCCAAAGCTTGCCCTGAAGAAGCACTGCTGAGGGCTGTCAGGAAGGAATTGTCAGGCTTGACCCTGAGGAGGTGAAATTGCCTGAAATACCGGGATTGCCACCTGCCTGATAGTTTGCCATTAGCATCCAAGGGCAGCTCTGAGCCCCCTCGGTGCAGACACAGGAGCACGTGCAGCTGTCCGTCTCAGGCTGCAGATTCCCCCCTCTCCCCACTTAAGCCATTCCTCTGCTTAAAAATGTTATTTTGGGAAAGAAATGAATAATGGGAACAGTGCTGGAAAAGCACGGGGCATTCAACAAACAAAAGAAAAGCTGCTATTTTTGAAAATGCCTCTAACTGGTAACTGGCTTGTCTTAACTCGTTCTCTCCTGACTGCTTCTGCAATGCCCTGCCCTGAGTGCCATCCGCAAGCACTGTGGGAGCCACATGCAGCAAAGGTGTGTTTTACTACAGACTCTTGGTACGGGTGCAACACCACAGTGTACTAATAACTGACATGGGGTGAATTGATAGTGAAATACACTTAAATTTTTAATCAGACACTTTGAATTAAGTCAGGTGGGGGCTCTGCACGGGTCCCAGTGTCTAATAAAATGAGTGAAAGTCAGGCAAGCAGTCACCTCACTACCACTTCTGTCACCTTTTGTCATCTCTGAAAGAATTGTACTTTTCTAACTGGGGCATTGCAAGCATTATGTGGACATTGTGAGTGGCGGGGTCTAGCCCTGCACAGCAGCCCACTGCCAGTGGTTCACAGAGAAAAGGCCATCACTGCAGCAAGAAGAGAAACTGAATCTCTAAGGCTGTAAATCCAGGTAAACATAAACTTATCTTAACAAATTCACCAAGACTCCAATGGAGCTGGTGTGGAGCATGTTACACTGCTGTTTTGTCAGCTCTCATTCACCCTTGTCACTGTTGTGACCAAGTCTGCAAGATGCCTTTACAGCCCCAGTCAGCACTGGCATGGCTCTCCTGCTTGTGGCATCCTGTGCCACGGGAAAGCACTGGTGACATCTGGGCTACCACTGCGGGTGACTCTGCAGGTCCTCCTGACAAAAGCAACCAGCCACCTTCCATCGTGGGCTAAAACCTAGCAGAAGACAGGCAAAATAGGAAACGAGTATAGGAGAATCACTGCCCTGTTGATGTTGGAGGAAGAATGACTAAGGTCTGGGCTCATGTTTTCAGTTCCTAAAGCGACACTGCCCTGCTATGCATGTTTGCCGGGACTCCCACAGATGCCATGAAGCTAGTGGCAGGGACAGGAGCTGCTTTCTCGCAGGCAATCTCATTTCTGAATTGTCAGAACAGAGCTCATCTTGTTTCAGGTGGGTGACTCCAGACATGGGATTTTCAGTTCCAGGAGAAGTCTGAGAAAATAAAAATCTATTTTTTGTTCAGGAAGAGAAGAATTCCTCTTTTCACTGTCTCTCACCTTCCCAAGTCCCAGCACTTCTGCCTTTCACTGAGCTCTGCTTCTCAGCTTTTACCTTCATGGGGACAAGGGGGACTTCCTTGGCAGGAGTCACTCAGCCCCTTTGTCAGGCTCAGACAGCAGAGGTAAAGCAGAACATAGTCCTTCTGCAGAAGTACCCAAAGGCTCTTCAATAACTCAGAGACCAGATAGTCCCACACAGACCCCAGGGCCGTAAGTGGTTTAAAACCACATGCCATAAAACATTACATGCCTTGCAACTCACGTTGGGGATTTTGATTAAGGAAAGCCTTCAATGTGGCAAGGAAGAACTGCAAATTTTGACAGTGTTCTCAATTTTTAGCAGCAAACTAATTGAAAGTGAAAGGTGAAGTGTAATAATTGAAAGTGAAATCTGCGTGCTGTATCAAATCAGCAATAACGTTCAAGCAAGAGGAGGCTGTGGTTAGACTGAAAGAGGTGTCCTTGGCCAGCTTCTTACCATTATTCACATCGGCCTGTGAAATAAGTATACAAAAAATGCAGGCTACCCTTCAGATGAGGCTGTTCTAGGGTCAGAACGACTTTACATGAAAAACCTCACAAAAGATAAACAGCTATGAATAGGACACTTGACAGACAAGTCCAGAGAACAACAGACAGTGTTTCTGCTGAGATATAATTGCTCTAATTGGACCTGGGCTCGCTAAAATGGTGAAGTTAAAGAGGACTCTGCAATCACGCTGCCATTCTGCACAAAAGAATAGTGTTGTGATAGGAAGCATATAGCAGTTGTGGAAATAATCAACGGCTTTGTGCTCGCTTTCCCTTGGTCTCTTGGATTTGCCATTAGGAACATGCACACAACATGAGCAGAATATTTTCTTTAGAGTTCTTTAGAGTTCTAGGACTGAATTGCTTCATGGCTGAAGTCTTTTTGAGTATTATTCAGCTGAAGTTAGACACGTCAAATGAGCTGGATCCATTGTGTTTTTGCAGTCCTGGAGGAGACGTAGAAAGGCTATGTGAGGCATAATCAGGGAATCTGCCTGCTCTAGGAGAGAGGGAATTTAGCAAGGAAAGAAGCTAACTTTAACCTTCTTTGCCTTTAACTTGTCTTCTCTGAAGTGAAACCCTGTAAACTACCTGATCTGCTTGTCTAATAAAACCTCTGTACATGTAATCTTGGCTCTCTCCAAAATCTAGTCTATAATATGAGAACAAGCATGAAGCTCTTCAAGTGAATAAAACACCTATGTCCTCCAGTAGCACCTACTGTGTGAGGGTTGACCGTGCCATGTTTCTCCAGTGCTATTTTGTACCCAGTACTGAGCAGAGACCACAGCCCGTTTAGCCACACCAGATGGCGTCAAAATGACAGAGCATCACTATTAAGAGGAAGCATTTAGGTTTCCTAACTCCATCAGACAGTCCTGTTTCACACGACTCAGTCTGTACTGCAGATGCCCAGGGACATTGGTCAATGCTACTAGAGGTCCCTGCTGGGCAAATGCAGCAGTGCAGGAACAGCAGAACAACCAAGAAGTGCAAGGCTGCTCCTGGCCTCATCCCACTATCAGGTCAATCAGCACAGAATCACAGAATACCACGTTGGAAGGGACCTCAAGGATCATCTGGTCCAACTTTTCTAGGAAAAGCATGACCTAGACTAGATGTCCCAGTGCCCTGCCTGGCTGAATCTTAACAGTGGGGATGTTCAGTAGTCCACCACTTCCCTGGGGAGATTATTCTGATGGCTGACTGTTCTCATTGTGAATTTTTTTTCTCTTGTGTCCATTTGGAATCTCCCCAGCAGTAACTTGTGCCCATTACCCCATGTCTTTTCCATGTGACTCCTTGTAAAAAGGGAGTCTCCATCTTCTTTGTAGTCACCCTTTAACTATTGGAACATGGTGATAAGGTCTCCCCTGAGCCTTCTTTTCTTTAGGCTGGACAAACCTAGCTCTCTCATCTGGCCACCTAGTCCTGCCCAGGGCTCTCCTTTCCCCACTTGCCCTGTCCCACCTGGTCCAACAGAGTCAATGTGGCGCTGGCACGCTCCTGGGGCCCTGTTCTCTTGACAGTGAAATTCAGCACACTACTAAGAGGCTTTGTGACAAATGTGGCAGGTATAAACCTGTCTCAAAGCTTTCAGCCCCAGTGTCCACCTGCTTCTGTGCACAGACAAAGCCGGCTGAAAGCCTCCTACCCCTCTGGAGTTCTAAGTAGATTTAGATTAGATATAAGGAAGAAATTCTTTACTGTGAGGGCAGTGAGGTAGTGGCACAGGTTGCTCAGAGAAGCTGTGGCTGCCCCATCCCTGGCAGTGTTCAAGGCCAGGCTGGATGGAGCTTTGATCAACCTGGTCTAGTGGAAGGTGACACTGTCCATGGCAGGGGATTAGAGCTAGATGATACGTAAGGTCCCTTCCAATCCAAGCTGTTCCATAATTCCGTGCCTTTATGACTATGATCCTATGATTCTATGAAATTTGCAAAACTATGGGTGTGATGCTCAGGAGCTGCTCATGCCCCACCTGCAAACCAGCACTCACACAGGGATGCCCAGGCAAGGCCACTGGTCCATAAAGAGCCAACCTGGCTTATTGCACCCAAAAATGCCTTCTCAGGTCATCGTCAGTGACACCCTGCAGATCCTGCCCTTTGCTCACATCGCAAATACCTGATCCAGACTGCAAGACGTGCATCACACAAAATGTGACCAATGGGGCAGATGTCCCCCCTGCGCCATGCAAAGCACCAGGGCTGGCTGTAGGTGAGTGCAGGAAGGTGGCTTTGGGAGGCACGTGGTCTTTTTCCACAGAGTATTTTGGGAGCAACTGTATCCCTGAGTCACTGGGAACCAGCCAGCCCAATTATCCATGCGGTCCTGAGTTCACTGGTCCACACTGCTCCTTTTCCTGCCTGGCCCTGACATTTCCTCTGGAAGAGCACTGGCATTGTCTCTCAGCAGGACTGAGAGAGATGTATGGGGACATTAAAGCATCAAACATGCCCCACAGTCAGCTTCTACCTTCTCCCAATGCCAGCTTTGCTTTGTGCATCACAGGCTTTGCTCCACATATGGTCCTGTCCAACATCCCAACAAGGCGGGCAGAAAAACTGGCCATGATGCTCTCCAAAGTGTGCGTCTGACAAAACTGGACAGGATTTATCAACACAACTAAAAAGAAAAGATATGCTCATTTCCAGCTAATTTGTCTATGATAAGCCAAAGATCATAACAAGAATTGTAAAAAAACAAATGTAAGGATTGACATCAATGAGATTTACACAGCTAAAACTTTGCACAACATTGTGAACATGTGCAGCAAAAAGTCTTGAATTAGAAAAGAAGAGAAATAGATGTAAACTGAGACCCATCCTATGCTCTGTCCTGTGATAGGAGGCATTGCTGGGAATTCCACACTCTGGGCAGATTAAAACCAGCAATTCAGCCCAAAGTACAAGCTTCTTGGCTTTCCTGTGTGTAAATCAGATCCTTACATTATCTCGGTGTCATTTTGTGGCTGAAAGCAATTCAGCAGCTCTCAGCACAGCCAGACTGAAATTCAGCTGAACAGGATCTGAGCACTTCAGCTCTTAATATTAGATGTTTCTGTGGAAATTAATCTTACAGAAAAATGAAGTTCGGCAGAAAGCTGACAGTGAGTGCAGACTGCAGAAGGGAGAAGAACTTTACATCTCAGCCTTCACATTTTCCACCTATGGGATTTTGACATTTGCTAAAGTTGTAGTGAGGGCAGCTTCTTCACAGTGCTTCCCCTGGGAAACACCACATTCAGCAATTCCTGAATTACAGTTTCTAATTATATTTTCATACTGTAATGCTGTCTGAAATGCAAATTTGATGACAGAATAATTCGATCCATGTAAAATAATTACAAAATTACTGTTTCTCAAACCTCAACTCATACTCCCTGTTATTTAAGAAGATAAATTTAACAGCAGCGAAAGTACAGCCAAAACATTGTCTATTTTTTTAACTGTTATCTGACTATAACTGTCTGCACAGATTTTGGCTCACCATGGAAGATTACTTCTAAAATATGACTACCAAAAACATTCCAGAGTTAGGATTTTTGTTGCTTTAGCTTGGAACCGACAACCAGGTCAACTTTTATTTTGCATTCAGAGTACCATACACACAGCATCTGCTTTTAATTGGAAAAGCAACTGTTGATTAAAATACCAAATCTGTACTGCAGCTCAGTTATCATTTATCATTTAGTTGTTGCTAACATTGATGCAGGACATTAAATTAGCACAATGTAATGATTTTTAGCAGGGTGGAAACCAACTTCTGCAATATGTAATTCAAGAGCCTGAAATTCCATAATCCTACATCAGTTCCCAGTGTCTGACAATTCTTCCCCCCTATACAGGGGATTTTATTCCCCTTGAATTATTGCCTTGAGTAACAACTAGGACCTTTAAAAAGACAGAAATCTCATTCTGTTTGAAAAATGCAAGAAGGAGTCAGCATTCTGCTTTGCAAGTTTTTTTTAGGTTTTATTACGCTTCTAATCTAAATTTAGGTTGTCATTGCCCATCAACTCAACCAGAACAAGGTAGAGCACACAAAAGGCTTGAGTGTGTTATTATTACTAGGCTAGAGGCATCAATAGATCATGTCTTTTTTTAATTTCCCTGTCTGTATCCAGTTGTGTGAGAAGTGACTTAAGGAGATCTCAGTCCTGGTTTTAGCCAAGATATTTCCTAAGGTGAAATGCTTGAATTCTTTAGGAATTCTCAGTTTCCTCACCCTTCTCCATGGACAAGGAGGCTGTCAATAGAAACCATCTCCTCCTTGTGTGTGTGCAAACAGATGACATTTGTAAATGATATGAAGGCTGGTGGCAGGCATGAGGGTCAATCTGGCCACCCCAGAAGAAGGTGGTTTCTCACCAAGCCCATGTGCAACCTTACATTTTTCTATTTATGTCAGAGGATTTCAAGTCCAGGTAAGCTGGCAGTGTCACGGTTGCGGCGTTGGGCAGAGGATGAGGGATGGGTGGCAGCCACCATCCCCCTCTCTCAGCGGTAGGAAGGAACCTACAGGCTGTTTGCTCTTTTCTTATGGTGGGTCAAATCATGGCAAGGCAGAGATTTTGGGATGCTTAGCATTATATTGCCTGGCAACTTCACACACATCCAGGGTAAAATCCAGGTGTCTGTTAAAAGGATTTGGTACACAGCTGACCAGCGAAAACGAGAGCATGAAATCACTGAGCAGAGGCACGCAGCCATGGACAAGTCAGACACTGTCCCCTGCCCTGCCCCTCTGCCTTTTTCTCCAGCTGCACACTCTGGCACTGCCTGCAGCTGCCTGCCTGACCACATCTCAGCCATCCCCACCTCTGGGGCTCAAACAAGCCTGGGCTGATGGGATTCCCAAAGCTCCCAGAGGCTCAAAGAGAGGGGACAGAGTTGGTCACTCTGCCAAGCAGGACACATCCCTGTGAAACCCCAGCAGCACTCACCAGCTGCCTCCTGCCACAGCACGGCTGGGACCCTCCTGGTAAAACGTGAAGGAATTTATCATCCTCCTCTATCAGGTCAAGCTAGAGCTTTCAGAAGACTTGCCCAGTATCACTAATGCAAGATATGTCCATTCCAGCTGTTTATAAATATTTATAATTAATAGCTCTTCAGCAAAAGTTGCATCTATTATTTTTGCCCTTGCAGGTGTTTTCAAGGCATCAAAAGCTACAGGACACTGTATGCAAGCCTAAATGAATGAGGTGAAGCCCCAACCCTCACTGAGCATCATTGTCACACTCAAGTCAAACCTGGCAGGTGACTGCAGCTACACATGGAGCCAAATTCTCCAGACTTTAAGTTAATGACTTTTCTTGAATGGCAGGTGCCGCTCAGCAAGAATCAATCCCCAGACTCCATGCCTCAGTCCTTCACTGGACTTACCCCACTGGCGTAAGCTGGTGAACAAGCAGACCTAAGAGGCTGGTGGGTCGCATCGACTGCCTTCCCCTGCCTTCCCCTCCTGCCCCACTCCACAGATTCTGGGGAGACCCACATGCAGGTGAAGGGCATGGACCACCATGGGCCAAAACACAGCTCCCCAGACTGGCTTGCACCCCTGTGAGAACACTGAGACTCCCACTCCCCGTGGGAAGGCAGCACATGGGGTGCTAGCACCTCCACAGAGAAGCTCCAAGGCTCCTGTAAACCTTGGTTAAACTCACCTGCGAGGAGCCAGTCGAGACTCCTCATGCACTGATGCACTGGCATCAGGTAAAAAATTCAATAAAGGAAATTAAAAATATTCCAGCCTCCATAAACATTGATATTCTAGGCACAAGAGGTAAATTGGAAAGAGCATATGAGATAATGGCAAGTGGAATGGTTTAGAGGTTTCAGATGCATTTATTGCATTCAGATGCATTCAGTTGCTCTGTTAAGAATACGAAATGCAGTGAAATCCACAGCATTAAGCCATAACTTTCCTTACAGAAGCGCTTTCAGTTTTAATCTCTGCCTTGCCTCCCTTTCTGAAACAATTGCTTCTGTTGCATTTGGTAACATTAGAATAATTTTCATAGAATTTTTTATCATTTATTGCTCTGTGTTTCAAATTATTTTGTAGCTCCGTGATTGTTTCAGAGTGGCAGCTGCTTTAGAAAATCATTACCATTATCAGTAAACCCTTTGAACTTCGGGAGGAAGGGAACAGGAGCATATAATTAGAGAAGATAAGACCGATCAAGCATACTTTTCCAGGAAACAACGCACACGATGCTTCAGCTGTAATCTGTTCTTAAAATGAATCTATATGCTGCCCCACAAACAAACTCAGGCTGTGGCACTAAACTTCAGGAGACCTGTGATTTCTTTCCCCACAACAGCCCCCTCGGAGTAAGTGTAATATAGAAACAGACTCAAACCCGCTCTTCTTTTTACAAAAGGACCCAGCATTTCATTTTTCAATTACTGTGATGCTGTTCATGCTGCAGTTCTTTTTTTGGCTATTCTAAATGCTCCCAACCCACAACAGAGAAGAAAAAGGCAAAACCCAAGCCGTGTGTGTGCATGGGAGGGAAGGGGTAAGAGCCCGTGTCCAGCAGCGCGGCTCTCCGGGCATATTTCAGACAATTTTTCAGGAAGCTCTTGATCCTTCCCTTTGTAAACACTATACGGTCAAGAGTGCCGCGTGCCCCAGGAGAGGGACAGAAAACCCGGGGAGTGTGCGGGGACTCTGTGTGAACAAAGATGGTTTAAAGACTCGAACTTTGGGAGTTGGATTTCACGCTGTTCTAACTGCATCGGCTGATGGCTTCCCCCTCACCGAACACGTTGGGTACAAACCCGCCTGAATTGGGCAGCATTAAAAACCTAAGTTTTAAGTTCCAACAGAGCTATAAAGCTGTAGAGATGCCCAAATCAACAGAACACCTAAACAGAATTTCTTTTAACTCCTGAACGCATTAGCCTAAGATTACTTGCGTTCATTTGTATTCCTAAAGTGTCAAATGAGAACAATATCATTTTCTCCTCCTTTCATGGATCATTAATCTAAATTTAAGTCCGCTTTGCAGTCTGCACACAGAATTAGTAACTGGAAGCTGCTTTGCATTTGTCTGATAGTGCTGGGCTTGTTCATCAAGGCAAACTTCCAGCCAAAACAAACAAGTGAAAAAAATATCAGTCCCAGTAAGCTGCTTTCTATTCTTCTTTTTCTTTTTTTTTTTTTTTTAAGGAAAAGAAACACCTGATGAGAACATAAAGCAAACGGTTACCTCACACTGCAGAAATGCGAGTTTTTAACAGCCCATGCTCTGGCAGCCCCTGGGAAACGGCAGCGGCGGCAGCGGCGGTGAAGCGGGGATAAATCCAGCATCCACTGGGTTCTCACAAGGCTTTGACTGCGCGGCCGAAACCGCAGGCTCTGCCTCCAGCTGACGTCAAGGCGGCTGTCACATGGCCAGGCGCAGGCCCAGGGAGCACGGGTTGTCCTGGCAACCCCAGCCCTGCTCCGAAATGGTTTCAATAGGTCATCTGTCACACTGCGCGCACACCGAACCGGCGCGGCGCCCGGACAACCCAAACACACAGCGCTCGCTGCAGCGGGCTGCGCCGGGGCACGGACCCATTGCCCGCACTCTCACAACCCTGTCCCCATGAGAAAATGCACCTCCCTCTTCCTCTTCCTTCTGCATCCCCAGCCTCTGACAGAGAGAGCCCCTTCACCCAACCGAAAGGGTGAAAGCTCTGCCTTCCATGTGTGCCAGGGCACCTCGGCGATGCGCAGCCGGGCGCTGCACTGCCTGGCTAAAATTAGGGTCTTTCAAAATGACACACAGCTGAGGCTTTATTCATAGTCTCAGAGATGCGCATTTGGTCACCAGCATCTCTGTGCAAGTTTGGGGTGAGGCAGCAGTGGTCCTTGCTGAAGTGATGTGGGGCAGCAGCGGTGTGGGGCTGTGGGCCAAACCCCCAAGGTTCCTGGCCAGCTTGGCCTCAAGTCCATGAGCCTTGGCCATCAGCCCCTCCTGCTCTCCTGCCTGTGATGCTTCTCCTGCTGCTTCTGGCAAAACATCCCAGGAAGGGGACAAAGCAGTGCCTGCCTCCACCTGGCTCCGACTCACCTCTGCAGCCTTATTCTGCAGGCAGAGATGTGACACCAATGTCTCAGGTTTCTTTGTAACTCTAGCTGAAATCCACTTCTTCCCCCAAATTTCCTTTTTCCCTCTCTGCACATTGCCTTACCAGAGCCCCGCAGCACATGCACACACCAGGGGCAGAACGTGGGTTAGGCCAGGAGGAGAGAAAGACATTCACCTACGAGAAACAGGGAGGAAAGAGAAAGTGTCAGCAACAGGAAAACACTCCTGTACTTATCTGAGTTGGTGATAGTTACTGACCAGTGCCTGGATATGAAATACCAGGAATGAACTGCAGTAGACAGCTCTGGTGAAAGTAGAAGCAGATGTAAAGCCACATGGGGTCTGCAAATGCAAACACTGGGGCATCCGCAGTTGAAGTTGACTTTGGCCCTTCTGCAACAGGCAAAAGAGAAAGTATTAAAAAGGAAAAGACAACCTGGGATGGTGATGAGGTGCTAGGGATGGCTTTTCCCACCCAAGGCAGAGGGAGGATGATGGGAACAAGGACTGGTGGGCAGTGCAGGGACTACAGAGCCCCATTGCCCTCCTCTGCATCCCTCTCCAGTGTGAGAGCAGGAGGTGCTTGGAACATTTAGCTCAACACTAACAGCCAGTGCTGGCTTACGTAGCATTTAGTGTGATGTGCTTCTCTCTCTCCAGCACACCTTCCCAGCACCACCACCATGCTGGGGCTTCCTGGGGCTGTTCATATTAGGGGACAAAGGCCTCTGGGACCATAAGCTGCCCCCCAGGCCTTGGTGCAAAGCAGTGAAGAGGGCTCAAAGAGTTTTACAACAAAATAAGGCAGCCTCAGTGTCTAAAATTCATGCCTTAAAAATATTCATAATTTGCTGGGAGACCTGTGACTCTTTAACAGAACAAGAATAATGCAATGAATTTTAAAAGCCCCACTGATTACTACATGTTACATATAATCACACGTATTAATCCAGTATAGAAGGCTGAAACTTCACGTCAATACCCACCGGTAAAATTGTACCATAACATACAGATGGGTTTATGTTTTCACTTAATGGCAATATTTGAACAATACAACAGAAAGTTGGGGATTGCCATTTAAAAAGATATCCCTCAATACGGCCTAGTGCGTTACTTCCTATTGGTCTGTCAAAAATGTGTGCACCTGGGGGAGAATTTAATGAGTTTTATTCTTCTAAAGTCCCTTCCACAAAAGTGGGTCACACAAGACATGCATTTTAATGGTCACAAAACTTTTCAATAGCCATTTTGCTGATGCCCTAAAGGACTGGTGGAGGTGTCTGATCAGGGTTCCCCCGGAGCTCCCCACATAAACCACCCAGGGACCCATGCTCGCTCTCTTCCCCATTAAATCTGGTCCCCCACACCTACAAACACATGGTTGTGCAGAGCCCCTCTGTCTTGCGGCATGAAAATAACCCTTTCACTCTCTTTCATGGGGTATTTCTGCTGCAGGACAAGAGCCCAGAGGAGTTTTTAGATCATGCATGGTGTTTATAAGGACGCACTAATTATGCGTTGTGAAGGTTGTAATTTTCAGCCAGTTGAAAGATGCTAAGTGAAAAAAGAAAAGACCAATGCCCTGAAAAACATATGATAACAGCAGTCTGAAGTGTGCTGCTCCCAGTTCCCAGGGCTGGTCAGAGGTCCTGCTGTGCCTCCCCACAGATGGTGCCTGGGGATGGCTCCACAACAGGGAGATTTTCTGAATTTCTGACTGAAATCTCTGCTTCTCCCCAGCACTGGCTGTAACCCACCACGCTTCCCAAGACCAAGGGAGCGAGGGAGACCTTAAACCACACAGATGGACACAGAAATAAGAGCAACGGCATCCATCCCTTGGAGAGCCAAATCCTCCCAAAAGTGGCAGACAAGCCTATATTCCCTGAATAAGCTTAACTTCTCCGCAGCAAAGCCCCCAGCGTCAAACCAGTCTCTTTTGTAGTGTCAATCAACCAAGTGAATGCAAAGCAATGAGACACGGGCACTGACTGGAAAAATACATAAAAGATATTTAAAGGTTGAAGCCTGCTGAGAAACAAATGCGTTGCATCCACCTGGGTCCGTCGTACAAAGACTCACACTCCTCCTCCTGCTACAGGGACATGATGCATCGCGGGGAAAGGTCTCTGTCCTGCATTTGGAACAGAGAAGAGGTCTCTATCCTCCTCTCTTCAACCCTTCCGTGCCTGGGGCCTGTGGGGAGCACTACCAGGGGACATGAGTTGGTTACCTCACCCTTAGTGTGATGGACACTCTGCCAGAGCTTCACTGACTGCAGTAATGTGTGTTATATATATATATCATAATATATACATAGATATATGTAATACCTAAACCTGCCTATAAAATACATGTATCAGGACCTCTGTAATAAATTACACACAAATACGGTGTTACAAGGTGGGACACAATCCAGCATTTCTTCCTCTACTTCTTTTGGCTCTGCAGAGCTAACAATAGATAACATTTGTTTGCCCATAAAATGGAAGACATGCAGGGAGCAGAAACTCTATATGGGTTGATCTTTGAACCCACAAAAGACTAGATCTTCCCTGGTATCAGTCCTCGCTCTCAGAAAGGAGCCACATCCATGTAAGCAGCTGAGAATCTACTCTTGGCTTCCCTCTGACCAAAACAACTTAGAAAAGTGCTTCATCTTGAAATCTTCCCTCAAACATCCATGGCTTTTTTTTTCTGTTTTTAAAAATAAAATGAAGGAAAAAGCAAGTAGGCATTATTCTAATGTGTTTTATATATATATATATATATATATATATATATAAACCCACATGTATTTTGCTGGCCTCTGCAGCTTGCTGTTTGAAAGAGTGGCTAATGTTTCCATTGGCATCAGTTACACAGATAAAAAAGAGACAGAAACAGGGCTCAGCAAAATGTTGTTATGTTGACTTTTTCTTTTGCAGAAAAACAGGGTGGAAAAAAACCCACAGGAAAAGACATTTTAGTTTTGATACAGCTAACGTGGCACTACCAGCACAGGGGGGTTGCAATAAAAACAAGAAGGGAAAGTGGTTCAGCCCACCCTGTTCACTGATGGTGGCTCAGTGAAAGAATTATTGTTAGAGTCAAATCAGGTGGAAGATGGTTTCCCAGGAATGCAGCAGTGTAAGAAAATCCTAACCTCCCCATATATCTGTCATGGCTCTTTAGTGTCACTAATTCCTGCTCCCAGGAAGCGTGAATGCAGGAAGCTCCCTTTCAGAAGCAACACCTTTGGGTTCCTGTACAGCACCATCAGCTTTGTAGATTCACTCAGCACCCATTTTAGCCACTGGACTGGAGTGCTGGGAGGGTGTGAGCATCAGCAGCAAGGACATGTTCCCAAGCAAAGACATCTAATGGGTGCTGCTGAGGGGTGATGAAAGCTCTTGCACCATGAGTTGGATTTTTGTGATATATTTTGTAGAAAAGATCACTTGGCCTGCAACACTTTTTCTGCCATTTGAGCCTAAATAATGCCATCAACTACCCTGAGGCAGTATTGTGTTGAGATATTCAATAGCTTCTCACATGGCCTTATAAAACTTTTGCACCTGCCTCCTCACAGAAGCTGATCACTTTTGGGGCTGGTGCATCTCTTCTGCATCTCCTCTCTTATGCCAATATCCCTACATCATCTCCTCTTTCTGCCCATTCTCCTGGATTTCCCTTGCAATGCCCTTTAATTCAGCCTTGCTCTGCACTGCTTGTTGGTTAGATGGGAAAGCATCTTGAGCCACAAGCAAGACGGAACTCACTTTCTGCCACTTTGCACATTTCTAGGAGTACATCTTCTCTGGCAGCTAAAAGGAGCCAGGTCCCATTCCCTGACCTGGAGACTTGGTGTCAGAATGCTGCTGGAGCCTGCAGTGCTAAGTCTCTCCCCCAACAGGGTGGCCTCATCCCTTCATGCCTGTTAGGAATGACCTCAGGCCTGTGCTGTCCCCCAAACCACAGCTGGGAGAGCAAGAGGAGTTGAGGTTGGCGGCCACATCATTTAACCTCCAGGCAGTAGCAAGTGTGCTGAATGCGAATCACCCTTGCAGGGACCCCACCTCAGTGGCACTGAAGCACCAGGAGACCAGCTCAGAAACTTAAGAGAGCAGATGGAAACAGAAATACTCTTAGCTGGAAAAAATTCCGATCATCTAGCAATCATGATCAGTACCTCCTAAGGGACCAGCCAGAAGACTTTGCTGCTGAATGTGGATGCTTCCCGTTAATTGATGCACTTGAGTTGTGTGCACTTATCTGGGGGCCAAACTGAAAGAAAACAGGGAAAAGTCATTTGGATCAAACAAGAACTGATTTCTTGGCAGCATGCAGAGAGAAACAAATGCACTTTGGATCAAAGAAAAAGTTTGGGGCACTTTTAAAACAAACCAAGGTTATTTGGAAACAAAGGTCTTCATCTGCAGTGGGGCTTCAGCAAAGATCTGTGTGGGCAGGAGGGGTCACCATCACTTGCCCCACAGGCAGTCACCCTCCCTTGTCCTTGGTGACTGCCTGGCCAGGAAGCACAGCCCACCCTCTCCTCCCAAACTCTGCAAACTCTAACCTGTCTCATTTGGACTGAATTTGCTGATTGCTTCCAGTGCCTGAAAGCAGCACTTTCCAGAGAATAATTGATTTACCAATTTTTGCTCCAGACCAAAATAATACTTCAAGTAGCAATTTACCCCTTAGCCCCTTGTGAGGATCTCTGTGGTCTTACAATAACATTTTCTAATTGCCTGGCTCTTCTGTGTCTCCTCCTTGCTGTGTAGAAGTCACATCTGAGCCGCAGAGATATTAAGATCCTGACCCAAAGTCATCTAAGCACATGGATAACCTTACGCCGGCTGGGATGTTACACGTGTGCTTAAGTATTTGCTGGATCAGAGCCCAAGTGCCTGACACCATCATGGAAACCAACCATGCACACAGCGATAGTGAGTGAAGAAAAACAAAGAAACAAGATAGAAATACCCTTTTGCTCCCAAATAAATCTTTCTCCACTAAGGAGAAAGGAACAGAAATCAGTGACAGGAATTCAGTCATCTGTATTTTGGTCCCACCTATATGAAAAAGAACATTTCCAGTTTTTCAAAAAGTGTTTACAGTGTTTATCACATTTGGCAAATTTCAAATGTTTTTGCTTTTTTCTTCTTTCTCTTTTCCTGTGCTTCCACTCCCTATTTTTCTTCTCCCTTCCTGGAGTTGCTGCTATCCACTTCTGTGTAGCTTATCTTATCCAAGTAGCTGCTAGTATTTAATTTGTAGTAACAAATCACCAGCCTGCACACTCAACGGAAATACTGTATCACACTCCTGCAAAATATACCAGTGTGTGAATAGCCCCATTTATTAAAAAAATGAACCTTTAACATGGTGTTTCACTGCCCACGCTCAGGAACTAGAACGTGATGTTATCCTTCCTTCATGGACACATCACCATCCCAGCACTTCCCATGGCTCCAAGGAGTTTGAAGGCAGATCAGCTCTTGGCACTGGAGACCTGTTTTCCTCTGCAGTGGTGTTTTGCAGCCCACTCTGGGGAGCCCAGCTGGTGCCTGCGTGCACATCCTTGCAAAGCAGGCTGATTCCTGCACCCTGTCCCTAAAGGAACCCCCACTGTGGGTCTTCAGGCTGTGCTCAACACTGCCCCCCCCTTCTCCCAGGCCCAGCTTGACACCCAGCCAATGGGGAAAATCTCACCTGGGTTGAATTTATCCACAATAAAAATCTGACTCTGCTCCAATTCCTTGCCAGTCCTGACCAGGACATGTCCATGTCCTTCCCAGTCACCCAGCGCATCCTAGCAGCCAATCTCTGCTTCTCAACAATAGATGGGTAAATCCTTGCCTGGCTTTTTATCAGTGGTCAGGCAGGGTCTGGAGCAAAACAAAAAGGTCAGTTCAGAAGAAAGCCATGGACTTTTGCTCTTGGAAGTGGAACTCACTGTCCTTGCACACATCGTTATACAGTGTTCCTGGCAGGCGCTTCCTTAACTTCTTCCTCCACAGATAATAGAGAAAGGTTTCCTACTGTCAGTAGCTGCTGAGGAGATGATAGCTAGGAATGAAAGCATTTTTGGCATCAGTTTTCTGGCTTACACCAGGCATCTTTACCCTTTCCTTGATAACAAGTAATTTTCCCCTTTCTCCCTTTGATACCCAAGAGGTAAATGGTGATAAATTTGTCATAAATTTCCTAAACACAGGAGCAGGAGCTGGAGGGGGTATCGTGCTAGGACATGGAGGATCCCTGCTACTTCAGCGGCAACTCTTCCCAAGCTTATTGGGAGGATTAACTCTGGCAGCAACCCAGCCAGCTGCATCCCTTCACATCCCACTTCTCTCTTTCACCTTTTCCAGCATCCGATGCTACCATCTCTCCAGCCTCAGAGCCTGCACTGCTGGTGCCTGCCTGTGTCCCTGACCTTGGTTTGAGAAGGACACCAGTTAGTCACATACCTGCGGTGCAAGCTCACAGCACTTGCACAAAGTCAAGCACATGAGCTGTTTTCATACCGCAGGCTCTGCAGTCCCGGCACAGCCTGGCACTGCAACAGGAAGTGGGCATGAAGCAGCAGAAGCAATCACTGCACTGCCAGGCATCTGTGGCAGCAATAAAACCAAAACCTGCTGATCTCTGGGGAGAGAAGAGCAAAACAACCCCTCTCTAATGATCTCCCACCCCTTCCCCACAGGTGATGACAAACATGGAATCTGTTCCATGTTTTAGACCCTTTTAGGCACCAGTTAGTGCTCTGTGTCTCTCTTGAGTGCTCTTTCCTGAAACCAGACCTGGCACCACAGCTTGCTCTCCCAGCCTGCCCATTTATGAAAGCAATGCTGCACATCAAGCAACTTCATGGCTGGCTCCCACCAGGTAAACAAGCAGGCACATGGTGGCTGTGCTCTGAGCCCAGCAGTGGTTTATGTGAATCTGAACATAAAGTCAGACTCCCACAAATCCACCCAATCTATCAGTCTTTCTGTTGACCTAGCTGACCTAGTAGTCTCCATGTGTTTGCACACACAGTGTTTTGCAGACAGGTATGAGCTCACTCTGTCCCTGGTTTGAATTGACTGGAAGCCTCATGAGTATGGTTTACATGGAAAAACCCGCTATTAAAAGCAAGCTAAGAGCGTAACCACTCTCAATGTTTAGTTGCAGTAGAGCACATGCAAGATCAAGCCAACAACTGCCTGCCAAAACCATGCAAAAATACCCCAAGAATAAATGAATGTAAGCTAGGAACAGCCAAAAGCTGTAAGATCCAGTTACCAATACTTGCTGTGTTTAATGCTCTAGTCTGTCTTTAACGGGAACCAAGAACTGTGTCATCCTTCGAGTGAGAGGCCTCACTGCATGAAGTACCTTTCAGTCCTCTGCTGAGATGACCCTATCCAGCCACAACAGATGTCCCCAGCCTCCTTGGAGCAAGTGAAAGCTAAGACTGTTTTCCCACGTTATCTCTGAGTGGGATAATGCAAGTCTCTCAGCTGTGCTAAATCCCAGCAACCGAACTCGGCAAAACAAAACAAACCAGAGCAAACATGAAGCTGTCACCATAACGAGAGGGACATGGCTTCAGTGAGACAGATCACCAGCCATGGCGGGATGCTGTGTATCAAGCCCTTGCCTCCACCGCCTTTGCACTGTGGGCAAGAGTATTATTTTCCAGCTGGCATACCCTGTTTTTAACGTCAGGGGGTGAATGCCACCCCGCTGTTTGAAGATGGCTTCTAGGTTATGAATGAATTAACTTTTTAAGAAGATGCAAAGAGAAGATAAATATGGACAGATGCAAGAACCTGTGCTCCTGACCCATGGAGCCTGAGCACTGCTGCCACCCAGTCCTGCTCAGCCACCCACTCCCAACGGGATCACAGATCCTACAAGGATTGAGTGGCACCTCTTCCTGCAGCCTGCTCCTTCTTTGCCCTGCTCCCTGGAGCCTTATCCCATGGCCAGAGAGCAAAGCCCTGCAATCTCCTCTCCAGGAGGTGATTAGGTGCAAGGTGTATTTTATCTGCTTCAGGGAAGATTCAAGTAAGAGAGTGATATTTTATTTATACTGAATATGATGAACTGTTACCCAAAACTGAGGAACAAGAAATTGAAAATTTTGCAATTGGTCAAGTAAAAGCTGCCCCAGAACAGTGTTATATCTTTGCAAATGAAACTCACTCAAGTAGTATAATGCTGTGAGAGAGCCCTGAAAGACAAGAAGGAGGAGAGAGAGAAGTTATGCAGACAGAAGAAAATCCAAATTAAAGGTGATCTAGGTATAGCCCCAAAACAAACTTAATCCTTCATCTCAGTTTGCATTAAGAAAGGACAGTGAGCACAGGGGCAAAGACAGGGTTGCTAATTAGACTAAGAATATGGGGATGAAAATTACTGACCTGAAATGGAATAAAATTTGAAGAGTTTTAATGTGCCTGAATCAGAAGACCAGATGATCTACATTTAAGAATCACAGAATAATGAAAGAGCTGGCAAATGAAACGGTAAATCTGGCAGCAAGTATTCCTAACAAATAGTTCTACTTCTCAGGCTGTCTCTAATAAAAGAACTGTAAGTAATATGCACAGATGTGGGCCCCTTTATCTGGACTATGTAGCATGTAAAGCATAAGGCAAAACTTTAAGGGGAGAACAAACACAGAGAAAGAGAATACAAGTCCATACCTTTATTAAACAGATGTGTCCAGCTTAGCCAATATCTATTTTTGAGAAAAGGATTTTACTGGTCAAAAGAAATGAGATTTACCTAGACTCTGCTAAACCACCCAACATGGCACAATAAAGAATCATAGAATCATAGAATAGTTAGGGTTGGAAAGGATCTTAGGATCATCAAGTTCCAACCCCCCTGCCATAGGCAGGGACACCAATAGGAAATTATTAGTGAAAATGGAGATGATGCAAGCTAATACAAGAATCATGAGGTGAGAAAGAACTGGCCAGCAGGCAACACCTTGCTGAGCCTGGAGGGGGCTGGCAAGTGTACACTGCAGAGCTCCTCAGAGACTTAGGCTTAGGAGTGCTCTAATTTAATGTGGCACAACCCCCCATATTTCGCCAGTGAAATGTGATGCCAACATGGAAGATGGTCACAGTGTCAAAGAGGAAGAGCTGGATGGATAAACTCAAACTAGTAAGGAATGGAGATGCCTGGGATGGGAAGCCTACCTGGCTGGAGGAAATGAAGCCAGTTCTTAATACCATTCCCTTCAGTTCCAATCAGACCAGTGGGGCTAAAAAGCATTTTCCGAGAAGACATGAGGGTATGGAGCAGTGGCCATCACTGATCCCAAATACATCCAGCTTGTCCTACAGGCATTGCCCTGACGACACAAGGCAGGCAATGACACATCTCCCCATTTACCCTACTGCTGGGTTGGATGCCAGAGAGGAACTCCTCATCAGGGACTGTAGCAATAAGGCAACAGGTTATGGGTTTAAACTAAAACAGGGGAAGTCACGGTTAGATATAAGAAAGAAGTTCTTTACTGTGAGGGTGGTGAGACACTGCAACAGATTGCCTAAAGAAGTGGTAAGTGCTCCATTCCTGGCAGCTGGACAGAGCCATGGGCAACATGGTTTATTGTGAGGTGTCCTTGCCCATGACAGGGGGGTTGTAAGTAGATGATCTTAAGGTCTTTTCCAACCCAAACCATTCTATGGTTCTATGATTCTATGACTTGGACTTGAAACTTTCTTTTTCAAGATAAGTGTTTGGCAAAGAGCACCGATTGCTTGAAACTACAATCCACAATGAAGGGGGAAAGCAGTTCAAATATTTGACTTCTGTTAACTGTCTGCATATTTGTCTCTTTTGAATTGCTTTACCAAAAGGTACTTCTGCCCTGGAAAAAGGCAGAAATCATTCCTAAAAGGCAAAAGAAGCATGTTCCACACGCTGGTAATTAGTCACTGTTTTAAGCTGTTGTCATGCAACATTTCATAACTAGGCAATGCAAAAACAAAAACAATATAAAATAAGCCTGGATTTATCTCCTGGAAATTCTGTGTTGGAAAATGAATTGGATGAAGGAGATTTTCACACTGCCAAGGGGCAAATTTTATTGGATTTTAAGGTCTTTGTTGGACTAGCAGCAATAAACATAGAGAGCATAAGGTACTTAAGCTGGGGGTACATAGTAAATGGCATCTACGCAACAGAGAAGTCAGTGCCACCTTTACACTGACAGGCAAGAACTAGATCAATGTGGCTGATCCAAAGAAGGGAGTAGGACAAAATGAAGGGGAAAAAGCAATTGCTTCACCTTATCATGATCATTGTATTTGATTTTTAAAACAGCCAGCAAAGCAGGTAAGCTATTAGAAATGCATCTTTAAAATGAAAATAATGCTAGTAGAGGCAACAATGGAAGCACCTAGGATGAGTAGGAACTGATTCCCACTACTGGTTGGAATAAATCCATTTTACTATGAAAGGGGGCAAAGCAAATGAAAAAAATAATTTTTTTTTTTAAATTTTCTCCTTATAGTGCCAAAGCAAACTCACTATTATCTGATTATTGGAAAAGTGTTATCTCCAAGATCCAAGAGTGAAACTCAGATTCCTCTAGAGTCACATCATTTGGTCACTACATTCCCCACCGCAGTGACTCCAAATATGCTCCATGTCCATATGAATCTTCATTAGAGGGCTCCTAAGTCTCCCCCACATCTGCAGACAGCTCCAAAATCCTTCCAGTTCTTCCCTACTGTTTCCAATCTGCCTCCGTGGGGTGCCCAGTCCATCCCCAGGGTCCATAGGCCAGCCATGCTCTGTCTTTGCCCCCTTGCTATTCCACATTAACAGTTTTGGACATGTTAGCTGAACCAGAAATGATGCTGGTAGCAGCGGTGGACCTCATCACATACTGCAGGACTGGTTTAGCAGTATGTCTTAACAGATTAAACTGCATAAAGAAGACCTGAAGTCTCTCTGTGTGTCCTTGGGTGGGATATTGTTAATTTTGGTTTCTTTTACTAGGCTACCAGTTTTCACAAAATATAGAAGAACTTGTTCTCCTTGAAATTTCTACCCATCTGCCAGTCTGGATTTGGGCAGTGGTTTCAAAAGCTATTTGGTGGATGGAGGGGAAAGCAAGACTAAAGTTGAAGACATGCTCAGAGAGACAGCATGCTCAAAGAAATCCCATTTTTGATTGGCAAGCAGGGCAAAAGGAGCACTCCTCCATTCTTGCTAATATGCAGTACAGCAGATCCTGGATGCGTTTCCCAGCCTGGTGTACTGCCATTGCAGAAGCCACGCTGAGCGAGCCACACTCCTCTCCTGCAGCCTTACTCATGCTAGGATACCTGCTGGAGTTCACATGATCTGAAGGTTCTGAGGAATAAACCACGGGGTATCAAAATTATTGAAATTGGCAAATTGGCAAGAAAAAAAAGTGAATCTTTCAGCCAGCTACAGCATTTTTAACACCCGGATAAGACAACAAAAGCAGGGACTTTCAGAAGAGCCCTCTACATCCCAGAGTATTTTGCATACTGGGAAAGATATTGGCCTAATTTGCTCCCTTGTGCACAGTAACTCCAAAGCCTGCTACTAACTGTTGTGGCAGATTGACATAAGGAAGTTAACTCCGTCCCAGCCAGACCCAGTACAACCATGCTGCAACTAGGACTGACACCACTGGAGCTCACAGCCTGCTACACATCCCTTGGCTGTCCTCTGGCACAAACCATACTCCCAGGAAGTACCTCACACCTCTATCAAGCATGGAGAAATATTTCCCATGTTGTGTGGAGCGCTCTTCAAGGTGAAGCTCTGAAGTTTCAAGTGGTTTTGCTGCCATCAAGAAGAGCTACAGCACCTCGTCATCTTGCACAAGATGGTCGTTCAACCTTCTACTCCAAAAGAGTCAAGAGACAGCGTAAATGGAAAGGTTGTCAGTCATTCTTACAGCTTTTCATGCAGATGACCTTCCTCAGTTTGGTTGCTACTTGCAACTCCAGCTCAAGTCTCTCCTGCCAGGAGGGTTTGCTGTGCAAAGGTCTCCCGGGCAATTTGAGTGGAGCTTGTGCTGAGGTGCCAGATGCTGCTCTATTCTTCTAGTCTTGAACTTAAAGCTTAGCAGATCTTTCTACTTTTTCTCCAAATAATGAACAACCCAACATAATTGGGCCACAGCACAGATAACAGACCTGAAAACCTGCTGAAATGGTCCTCACCATTCTCTGTTCCCTGTTCATCCCCTAGCCCAGCACTTTGAGCCAGTGCTCCCAGACAGGAGCCCAGGTAAACCAATACCAACACGCAGGCCTGAGTTGAAGGGAATTCCTGCCTGTCATGTATGTGCTGACATTAGCTCCTGCTGTGGAGGAGCAGGACCTCTATTGACACTCCAGAAGTTAGGGCTTGTGGAATAAAACTGTGTCAGAAGTCTGGAAAAATCTAGCATTTCACTATAACCAAAGCTGTCTCTGTTTCTGGCTCTGTTACCCAGTCAGCTTAAAAAAAAATGTAAACATATCATCTGCATTCCCATTCCTACTTATGTGGGTGTAAGTGAGGAGTAACTGCCCAAATCACTGGAGGTTCTCTGGAGTGCCAAAGAGCAGCTGGATCCAGGATGGGCTCAAGTCGCATCACATGCACCCAGGGCTGAATGGGACTAAAACCAGTGGAGTCTGGGCAGCCTGAAGGTTTCTGATCCCTCCACATTGTCATGATACAAATGGTATTTACTGTGGAACAGGGGAGAATGTACTGAAGCATTAAATAGGATAGTTATTTTCATGAGTGGTACCACCAGAGACCCCATTACAGAAACGCAACGTAACTGGGATGCAGCTCCTTCCGCCAGAGCCTTCAAAACACAGAGTTAATTCCTTCTCTTACTGGGCTTTCCTGCCCAGTGGAACTTGTCCAGATGTAATCAATAGCAGGATGAAAGACTGTGGGACAGGAACACAGCCATTGCAGTGGGCACACTGAGTATCTGAAGGGATTCATGCCAGTACCCAAAGCTGAAAACAGCCCTGAGATATCACCTCAAGAAATGCAAGAAAAATGTAGCTCCATCTAAATACTGTTTACATCTTCAGTGGTTCAGGGTACAGAGTTACAGCTGCAAGTCAGACCTTCATTTCAGTAAATGAATTATATCAGAGGTTAGTAGTAAAGTCTCAGTGACATTTATGAGAGACTTCTTTATATGGACAGTGTTTATGAACAACCCTGAAACATTTGGAAACGATTTGTTTTTTCAGACACATACTACTTAGCTCACCATAGCTAAAGACAGATTTTGGATCAAGAAGGGTGGAAATGTATCCAGAATCAGCCTGTTAAAGGTGTTTCAGCCCAGCTCCACTCTGCTGACATATTTAACCAGTTCAAGAGACTGGGGCTTGTTTTCAGCATGTGTGTGCCTAGCACTGCAGACATCACAGACACGCTGCGACAGGCAAGTTTGGCATCCCCCTCCCAGCGGCTTCACCCCCTACTGAAAGTTTGCCTACACTGAAAAGCAATGGGTGTCCATATATTTCTGTTTCTAACCCTCCCACTGTGCCTTTTAAAACCCTCCCTGAACAGAGCATTACAAATTATTTTGAGTGCTAATCAGAAGTGAACCTGTACCCCTTTCAATGAGAAGCTGAATGAATGAAGCTTGAATACATCCTGTGATATATTCAAGCAATACATCTCAGGAGGAAAAGGTATCAGCATAGGAGGTATCAGCATAAGAGGTATCAGCAGGAGGTACCAGCATAGGAGAAGGAGGGCAGTAAGGACGAGAAATGTCCAGCACACTTGTAGGCTGTGCAGTGACGAGAAATGATCTCTCACAGGTTCCCCTGCTGAGGTCTCTGACCAGCCTGTCCCCTCACCCAGACACCAGTACCCAAGCACGAAGAATGGCTTACTACACCCAAGGAGGTCTCAAAGCCGAGACCAACCTCTGTGTAAAAGGGCTTCTGCACAGCCTTTTAGCTGCTTTGTGGAACAGTGAGTCCTCTTTAAATGCAAAATGTTAAGATTTCAGCTAAATTCTAGGAACATTTTCTATATTAGTAGCAGCTTAATAACAAGCAGGAGCAGGGATGTACTGCCAATATCAGCTGGCTCTGGGGATGGGAATGTGCAACCGGGCTGTGGCTGAAGGCTGGGAGGTTGGATGCCCTGGGTGGGCAGCCAGGAGGAGAAGGAGGAGGAGGAGGAAAAGGAGGAAAAAAAGAAAGAGGATGATACATGTTTGCTAAGGAGAGCCCCGCTCCAGCAGGTATGGTGGCATCAGAGGCAGCACCTGGCTGCGGTGTCTTCCAAAAGCTGGCTCAAGACCTGGCTTAATCTTACTTTTCACCAGGCTGTGTTGGAACAAAACCACATCTCTGGTATGTTCAGGCACTGACATGATGGTTTGAGAGCCTTGTTTCACACATTTGCAGCCTTTCAGGAGACACATGCTGCTGCCTGCGCCTGTTCACGCCTCTGCCTGTGCTGCCAGCAGTGGCTCGGGAGAGCTGTCCCCAGCAGCCTCCCTAATCTGCTGTCTGAGCACTTAATCACTGGCTTACAGGAGTGTTTGGGAGGTGAGTGGCAGGAGCCTTTACAAAGGTTTTCCAGCCGCTGTCAGCTGCCCTGAAAGATTGTCCAGCCTCATGCCTGCTTATTTTATATCATTTTGCTGGTTTGGAACAGCCCCTGCTGGAGCTATTAGGATCAAACCTCTCAATTATCATAAAGTGAGAAGCTGAGAAACTGGATGGCAATGAGGACCGTAGTGCCAGAGGTTCCCCCTAAGCTGTCCCCCCTCTTATACAAGGAGCTAGGGACATGGCCAGACCCGCAACTTGGGATAATGGAAGCAGTTTAAAAACTCTTGCAGGTGTCAATGCTATTGCACTGTAAAGCCTAATCCAACAGTCCCTGCAGCCAGCATCATCCTTTCCACTGACATTAAAAGTTGTTGGACAAGGGCCTGAGTGACTAACAAGTACAATATTTGAAATAGAGGCGTGGGGCATATTTGCAGGAATATGAAAAAAACCTCCATTCAATCTCTCTTCAGTAATTAACTTTAAAAGATGTCTATTGTCACTAGGTGTTTTGAAAACATGCTGAGTCTGAAAGCAGAGAACCAAAACTGTACACTTCTGAGCCAAAAAAGCTTATCTGAACACAGGTGGGGCATGCAGAGAAAGGGGAGCAAGTGCTTTTGAAAATAAATTCAGATAAAAAGACATCAATTGGTGTGAATACAGCAGAGCTTGTATAAAGTCACAGAACATGTAATGAGAAATCTTATTAAAAATCCTAAATTGGGCATCCCTTCAGTCTGGAACCAGGATAACTCAGGGGATATTTTCATGCTCTTCAAGTGTCGGAGCTCACCAATAATGGTCTGAAATGAGTTTTAACTGCATGAGTGTACAACTATATATAAGATATGCTTAATCACTGCCCTTAAAGCCCATCTCCAAAGGCTGGGTATGATGCTATCAGCCCCTGCTACAGTCACAGAGGGGAGACAGGCACCCGCAGAGAGCAACTTGTCTCTTCCTAGTGCATGCAGTTAAAGGCATTTGACCACATCTGTGTCCCATGCATGTCACAAAATGCACAGAAACCAGTATGAGGTCACCAGGGTCTCCAGAGTGACCCCCTGTCTCCTTGCAATGAGTGTGACCTTCTGTCTGCTGCTGAGGAGCAAACCGAGGGGTCTGGTGGCCACGGGGGAGATGACGGCTGGACAAGGGAGGAGCCATCGCTGAATTACTGGGGCCCATCAGGATTCCTGAGACCCCGGGGTCTCGCAGGAGACGGAGGACAGGAAGTCCTCCCAGACAGCACTTGCGCAGAGCTGCAAGGAGGTTGCTGGGACAGCAGGGGCTGCTGCTGGTGTCCAGGCTTCAGGCTTGGCAGAGGGAGACCTAAGTGAAGGAGTCGCAGGCTTCCAGCCGTTAGCTTACCTTTGCACTGGACTTCATGCTTCTCATGGAAGTTGTATTTCTAATCCGTGTGTTTTCATAAAAGATCAGAGATTGTGGCTGCGTTTCCACCGGTCTTTATGGCTGAGCAGGCACCACATCTTTTGTACTCGAGAGCCCTCCCCGCTTTGATTCTGCACTGACACTACAGTCTGAAAAGCAGCTGGGGACCATTTTTAGGACTCTGACTTACACCGTGAGCACTCCTGCAGCATCAAGCTACAAGCACTATCTTCAGTGGGCAGTGGAGACATATGACCCCTTCACAAAAAACTGAGACAACTAACACTGTGTGAATGAAGGGAGCACATCAGGAATGAAAGCACGAGCTCTCATTTCTGAACTCCCATAGAGTTTTCAAATCCTGATCTTGCTACTCTTGTGTTTCCTAGGTGGTAGCTTCCCTGTGCTTCATTCTTCTGAGCAGACAAGGGCAGGAGGGAGATGAATGCAAATTTGCTCCTGTTTTTTTCATGAGCTCAGTGGCAAGATTAAACAAAGAATTTTAATGTGCTCATCACAGATCTCTGCAAATAGCCAATTCTAAGGATGTCCACAACCTAGGAGTATTCAAGGATCAGCTGGGCATAAAATACAAAAATCATCTATAACATTTAGTTAATACATATTTTCTACAATTCCTGGGCTTGGTGCTGAGGGTTCATAAGTGAAACCCCCAGGCACCAAGCCCTTGAGCTGCTCCTGCACCAGCAGAGCTGTGGAAGAGCCAGGCAGAGTGTAGCAGGCCCAGGGGAGAACGGAAGGTATCCTCACGTGGTGGGATTGCTGCTGAGCTCCTAAGCCGAGAGGTCTCAGCACCTATGTCATCCCAGACAGAAGGGAACTTGCAAACTTCACAAAGCCCTTCCTCAGCATCACTCCAAGTTTTGCTCTGAAGAGGTCTGCAATGCCCTCAAGTGACCAGCTGGATTTCCCATCCTTAGAGCTCTGTGTGAACCCAATAAAAACTGCTGTACAAGGGCAAGGGTTGGTGGCCTAGTGTCAGAGAGGAACTACAGAGGAAAGCTCACACATCAGGCAACGGGTCAAGAACCCAAAGCTTCCAACAACAGAAATTCACAGCAGCTGCCAGTGAAATGGTACCAGTGACAGGAGCCTGCTGCAAACAGAAATTGGAGAAAACAAGTGAGCTCATTCAGAAGTGAAGGCTGGGTGAGTATTATTCCCCATTTCCTAGAAACTTCAACTATGGGGTTTGGTGAGAAAGGTGACATAAACCAGAGCATGGCTGGCATGTTGCAGATACTCATCCTGCTTTTTTAGTTGGCATGGAGGGACAAACCTCATGTGCAAGGTCTTCAGTGGCTTCCTTGCCACTGAAGAGATAAACTCCACCTGCCTAACTTCACAGGCTGGACATACAAGATCTGATTTATCTGTTTTTTCACCACTTCAGCACAAACCAGGGCTAAAACTGCAGCCAGGTTTGTGCAAGCACAGCCCAGGGTGTGTGTGAGGCTCCATGCTGAGCCCAGGTGAGGAGGGAGAAAGGCCTTTTGCAGTGACGCAATTCAGGTGCTTTACATGTAAAGGACATCACATCTGTCCTCTGGTGTAACGGGAGGTGGGGAGGGTGGGGAGTGCTGGTATCAGCGGTGCTTCAAAAGACTTCCCAGCATGAATGTGCTTTGTCTGAGCTGCCTGCGTGAGGGGGATGAGGGCTGCTGTGTGGGAGCCCAGGCTGAAAGCAAAAGGAGCCTTTCACTTGCTGGCTGTAACCAGCAGCTAAGCTGGAGTGAGGGCTGCGTGGAAGGGGAGGAGGAGGAATGCTAAGTCCCAGCAAAGCAAATATCACCATATGTGCGCTCGACGTAAAACCAGAAATGTAAACAGAGCCCTTTCCAAAATAAACACCTGCAAAATAAACACAGAAGGGCAAGATATTAAACAAAAATAAGCACCAAGGTATAGAGGAATGCCTCAGCAGCCCGCCACTGGCCCGAGGCCACCAGAACCGCCCAGCTGCCCTCTTCCTGCATCTGCTCCTGTAAATAAAGCCGCTGTGGAGAACACGCGTCCAGTGTAGGGGCATGGTGTCCCTGCGCGGCCGCGAGGGCACCGACCCCGCGAGGAGGCCCCTTGCTGGGGAGCGGAGCTGCTGCTGGGGCCAGGGCTGCCGCCAGCAGAGCCGCAGCACCCGGAGTGCACCAAGCAGACAGCAGCAGGCGCAGAGAGAAATGAGGAGCAGGAGTCCCGCGAGGGAAGGGACAAGGGGGGCAGACTCACACAGTCCATCACTGCTCCTGTGACAGCCCATAAACCCAGAAGCTCTCTGCCCCGGGTGTTCTGCCAGGGCTGCTGTGTGCCTTGGGATGTGTTTGCATGGCCACCACCATGAGCAGACAGGAAAGTGCTCATCCTCTCTGGGATGATCTGGGTCTGAATGCAGGCCACTGCAGGGGCACGCTAGGCCTGGGCAGCAGCCCAGCTCCCACCATCTCTCTGTGCTCTTCAGAAGCTGACAAACAGGGCTTTATTAGTTTTTGTCCTCCAGCACAATGACGGCCCTATTCTGCAGGCTTTGACACAGCAATGATCCAAACCAGACCCCTGCTTTCCTCTCAAGGGTTTTTCCAGCATGTGTCTCATGCTGCACTGGAGATGGACAGGGTCTGCCCTCTCCAAGGACAGAGAGCAATGTGCAGCCTGCTCCCTCTGCCCCTTATGACGCTGCATCCCAATCCCAATCCAGAGATGCAGCTCAACCTCTGCATCCTACATCCCTCCATGCTCCTTCAAAGACACAACGTGTGGTAAGAAAATCTCTCCCTGGTCCCTGACCGTACTGGGTTTGTGTGGCAAGGTTTTGGCAGATGGGAGCCTACCAGGGTGGCTTCTGTGAGAAACTGCTAGAAGCTTCCCTCATGTCTGATAGAGATGATAACAGCCAGCTCCAAGATGGACCCACTGCTGCTACATCAGCAATGGTGGTAGCACCTCTAGAATAACATATTTAAGAAGGAGGGGTGGAAAAGCACAACAGGAATTGTAGCTGGAGAGAAGAGTGAGAACGTGAGAGCAACAGCCCTGCAGACATCAATCAGTGCAGAAGGAGTGGAGGAGGAGCTCCAGGCACCAGCGCAGATCTCCACCTGCAGCCCATGGAGGACCCCACACCAGAGCAGGGGGATGCCTGAAGGAGGCTGTGTTCCTGAGGGAAGCCCATGCTGGAGCTGGCTCCTGGCAGGACCTGTGGCCCCATGGAGAGAGGGTTTGTTGCAGGACTTGTGACCCTGTGGGGGATGCACGGTGGAACAGTCTGTTCCTGAAGGACTGCACCCCATGGAAGGGACCCACACTGGATCAGGGTAAAAGTGCGAGGAGTCCTCCCCTGAGGAGAAAGGAACAGTGGAAACAATGTGTGATGAACTGACCCTGTTAAGCCAGGGAATAAGGGAAGGGTAGGGGGAAGGTGGGTGGTTTTGGTTTGTTTTGTTTAAAGATTTGGCTTTATTTCTCATTTGTCCCACTCTGATTTGTGTGATAATAAAATAAGGTCTTTCCCCAGGTCAAGTCTGTTTTGCCAGTAACAGTAATTGGTGAATGATCTCCCCCTGTCCTTATCTCGACCCATCAGCCTTTTGTTATATGTTTTTTCAACCTGTCCAGTTGAGGAGGGGAGTGATAGAGTGGCTTGGTGGGCATCTCTCAGCCAGCCAGGCCCAACCCACCACACTGACCTACAAGCCAGTATCCAAACCACATGTCTAAAGGATGCTCTGGGACCATGAACAAGTTTGCTACAATGGTGGGACTTGTGTCTCCATTCTTCAATTCAAACATCAGCTGGTGAATGGATGCTCCAGACCCATTTATCTGACAGTCTAGGGATCATCACAGCCCCCATGAAGATGGGAGTGCCATGTAATCGAGTCTGCAAGTTTAATTTACTGAGCTGCCATTAGCAGTAATTGTTTTTCCACCATTTTCCTCCATAGTGTTATCTCCTTTAGGGATGTAATCTCGCAGTGAAGCTGAGTGCTGGCTGAGCACTGGCCATGCAATGTACACATCCTTCTGTTTACCATTTCTTAGCAGTCACCTATTATTTTTCATTTCCCAAGTCTGTTGAGGTCCTTGGAACAGAGCAGTCCCGTCCTGCGCACGTATGAACATCACCTCGCACAGAAGGGCCTGGTTGCCAGACGGGATTTATTTGCCTTGCAGCTATGTCCCATAAATGTTAGACAATTCAGCTCTTGCTTCTTATGGACTGGGGCTCTCCAACAAAGGGATAGGAGCTTCGTCGTGGAATATCCTGGACCTTAAGATGAGGAATGGATGCATTTTCTCTTTTCCACAAAATAGGCTGAGAACTAAGCATCATAACCATTCTTATTTGGGTAAACCTCAGATTGCAGCAGATGGCTGATAAAAAGGCTGTTTTGGGTTATGATTTATATTGTAAATCATGTATCTTGGACAGAGTACATGTGAATAGTTGTGAGATTAGCCACAGATACCAGGGCTAGGGACTACATGTGTAGTGGCTTTTAGAAAGCCGAGCTTTCCATATTCCATATCTGCTGTATATCTAGTGGACTGACCTCTTTAAAAAGAAGCTTTACAGATGATGCTATTAGAAAAGGAAGAATTTACTTTATCATCACAGAAATATATATTAAATCTCAGTCTTTCCTAACCCCTAAAATAGTTCTGTTTTATGCTTAGGAGCTCACATTATAAATCACTACTGTTTCTTGCACTAGTATAAATCACTAGTGGAAGGAGTTTCCTTTTCATGGCAACCTCTTCAATTCCATACTCATTTGGCACATGAGCCACAAAGGCTTGCCAACCTGCTTCTTCTTTTCATATCTCCTGGCTATTTAATAACAGTAACTCATGTTAATGAGGTTGTACATTTGCTCATTCCCTTAAAAAGTAACACACAGCTCTTTCAGATAGGGCCCTCATCGCCGTGCAGATGCTTCAGAGTCCAGATGCAGAATGAATGAGCTCGTACCGATGGCTTTGTCACCTCCATAAATGTGCTTGTCTTTGATGGTTTGTCTTCTTCTGTGCACCAGGAAAGAAGAAAACTTCTGCTCTTAACAAAAAATAAATGCATACGAAACAGGAAACACAAGAATAACAGCAGCAGAAGAGGTCTGGGTTGGCTCACCATGGAAATACAAGGAGTGTCACCCCCTTGCTAACATGTATCAGAGCAGATCCTCTACTAAAATTACTCTTCATAGAGATATTTTAAAATTAAGTTTGCAAACACTGAATACAGCCTGTTAGGAGAGGTTATCCCGCACTACAAAAAGGCAGACACTGCACCTCACCATGACTGAGCTCAAAGCTGGTCTTTAAAAAGAATTCTTTAGCAGCTAGTCTGTATCATGAAAAGTATCACATTAATATTCAATCAAATCTAATACTTAAAATCCCCTCATTTGTTTAACTCTTTGATGTATGGATTACTGAATCAGAGCAATTGCCAAAACCAGTTCTATATTAAGCTGATTTATACATAGGAAATGTCCCCCTGTGATGTAAGGCAGGTGAAGTTGATATAGCTTTATTTGCTATTGTCATTTTCTCAAAGCTCAAGCTTAATTTGCTAAATCAAACACTGCAATCAAATTCCTTTTGACGGCTCATCTCCTTTCAGTTTGCGGAAACTAAAGCTTAGTATACCTGGAAATAAATGCCAAACTGTGATTGCTGTTCCAGCCAGATGGAGTTATTGGCATTAACATGGTTGAATAAACTTACTGTAATTAAAGTGAACATTTTTCCCAATTTATATTGCATACTGCAGGTGCGCTGCTCAATTTATTATGTAAAATTATTCCATTTAATTAAGGGACGGCAGAGTGCAATACAAAAGTAACAACAGCTTTCATGCAATTACGCAAGTGGGATTTTCCCTTTCTAGGGTAAAAGCCACATACCATGGCCCTGTCCTAGCAAGGGACTCAGTCACTGTCCCCTCTGAAGCTGCTTTCACCAGAGTTATCCTGTGTGGCTCACGGACCCTCCTCGGGCACCCCTAGCCTCTCCATCCTGAGGCAGCACAGATTTGGAAACATCTCCTTGTTTCCTGGATTGTCCTCCTTGCTTTTAAAGTGCAGACAGAATACCCTCTAAGGAAGATCTTTTGTCTTGGGCTGTTACCAAAGGGCTTTACTGGGCAGAGAGCAGATGAGCCGCCTGCCAGTGTGTGTGCAATGGCATCACCAAGCACTGTAGGCTTGCCTGTCAACACAGGTAAACAAAAACATTGCAAAAAAGATATGAAGTAAATGAAAGGCACTGCTGGTACTGTACTCTAGTAAAAGATCTCAAGTTCGTTCACTGAAAGGCACTCACCTGGGTAACCTGCTCCAGAATGCCAGAGAGTGACAGAGTCACACAGGATTCAGTCAGAGCCAGGCATTGATGTACAAACAAGCACATGGTCTCTTTCTCCAATCAACTGAGTTTCAAAAAACACAGAGTGTATTTGTCAGGCTCCTTGTCACAAGCTGAGTTCCTTCAGTAAAGAAGAATTTTATTTGCGGGACGGCTTTCCTATTATCATCCCTTTACAGAAATCTTTCTTCTAAAGCATCTGGAAATTGTCACTGTTGGAGACAGGTTCTGAGTTAAAAAATACTGAGAGTCCACTGAGCAATGCGTATCTACCAGCAGTGCTTGTGGCTACTTTTAATACAAATGAACTGTGTTGCCTATAAATAATGGGCAGAGTAAAAAGACATTGGAAGGAACCTGAGTTCAGCATCTTTTGTGTCTGTGGGTTTCAGCTGCAGAGAGTTTCTGGTTTTCATTTCCCTGGGGTTTTTGAACAGTAGTATCATATAATATGTCATCTGTTTACTGGAATGGAAAGTGAGTGTAAATATTGAGAAATCTGGTAAACAATACTGTAAATTCAGAGCTGAGCAAGTAGGCATCTGAAAGCACACCCCAGCAGCTTCCCACTGCTCTTCAGGAATTGTTGACATTTGCTCACGGAAATTATGACATTTTAATCTGATCATGCATCTTAATCAAGGGAGGAGAGGGGAGAAACAGATTTTGTGTCTGAATTTGACTTGCGTATTCTGTGAGGGCACTGAGATATAACATGGCCAAGCAGCTGCAGAGGAGACTGAAATTGTCTGAATTCTTTTGGTGCCCCTTGGCCTGATGTGTTTGGGCTGTTTGAGTGTGTATGTGACTGTAATGGGATAAAAACGTCAGTGTGAGCTTCTGGATAAACCTTCACTTGGGCTTCTTTCTTATTCACTCCAGACCAAACTTAAAGGGGCAATAGGGAGACCAATTGGGGTTTGGCTCTGCCAGTTGACTTGCAGCCCAACAAGATGTCTGTAACACCATGACAGCACTGGTATGAACCTGAGCATCCACACTGGGCATGCAACCAGCAAAACCGCAGTGCCATAGTGAGCCTGCTGATACCTCCTGAGCAGAGGAGCTTGGTGTCTATTTTTATTCAGTGCATGCATTGAGCTTAGAGGGAGCTCTGGCTTTTGAGAAGGAGTTCCATGTGGCTCCTGTTTTGACACAGTTCTTCCTCATCCTCAGAGTCAAACACACTTTTTCCTTTGTGCTCTGTTCCCTAAAGGAGCATCCTATTCCACTGATTCATATCCCCTGGACCACCTCAGTTTTTCTGTCACACTCTCCCCTCCCCACCACTTACACAGCCCACATTGGACATGCAGAACCACCTCTGCTCTTCAGCTCCCTGGTTCGCTGCTCTGCAAGTGCTGCTGGCCACAGTGTCCTGCTTCTTTCCAAATTACAGGGTTTGATTTGCAAAGCAAAGTGCCTTGCTTGCTGTTTGCAAGTTCTTCAATGATAAAGATTTGCTGGGCCGTCCAGTGCTCCTCCAGGCTTGGCACTGGGGAGTGCAGTGCAAGAACCATGCTCCTTAATTTACCTTCACATTGGTGACTTGCAGCCCTGCATTGCTGATCTCTAGGACAAGCTTACAGTAAGGAAGCCTTGTTTTACTGATGACCTAAGTCTGCCTTTCCTTGTAAATGAGGAAATTTTTAGTAAGACTTACTTTTCATATAAGTATCTGGGTACACAGGGAGGTTTGTTGCTGTCACCAGTGGCAGGAGGCTGCAGTTGGAGCATCTCAAGCTGCAGCACATGGGAAAACCAGGAGATACCTCATCTCCATCACAGGTCCTACACATGGGGGCAGGGAGATTACACAGAACCCAGAGCAGTGGCACTTAAACTGGTACTGAAATACCAACTATAGCATCCCAGAGCATAAGGTCATACTTCAACATTCACAGAGAAGCAACAGTTTGAACAGTCAGGGGTCTGAGCTTGAGTGCCCATCACTGTTTACAGGGAACCATCTGCCCTCTGGCAGAAAAGCATGCAATGCTTCCCTGGTTCCTCCCCATCAGGTAAAGGCTTAGCAGCACGCCTGGGTGAAAGCGCTACTTGTTACAAGCACAGAAGTTTCATATGGAAATGTAACTTTAAAACAAGGCTGTTTAATTGCACTTCCAAAATGAAGAAAATATCTGGTTTGGGGGGTGGATTTACTGGTAGGCACCAGAACAGCAAAGAACAGTGTATGTGTTGTATGGCAAAAAGGGGAAGCACTCCATGAAATAGGAGCTGGGCTAAATAACAGGCCCCTTCTTCTAGCCAAGGAGCTTGAGTGAGAGGGCAGAAAGCAGGTCTTCCTTTTCTCTAATTAATTTGCCTGTGCTTTTGCTTCCACTCTGCTTAGCTGACAGGCAGTGACAGGCAGATGCACATACTCCAGATTATCCCACTAGAGCCTGCAGAGACCATTACCTCCACCTTGAAGCACTTGTACTGTAATGTTGTGGTGTTTCTGTTATGGGAGCTGCAAGCTTCTGTTTTGGGTAAATAGGCTTAAAACCATGAGCACTAAACGTGACAGCAAGAGGCTCAGGACTCATGGGGGAGGATGATAAATCTATTTTCATAGGATGAGCCATGCATCCTTAGGGCCGGGAGCAACATGCAGGGTCAAAAACCATTACACATAGGGCTCAGGATTTTTTACTTTATCAGAAAAGCTGAAATTCAAACAAACAAGACATCATCATTCTGATGCTATTCTATTGAGCTGGCATTAATGACAGAGCTGTTCTTGAACAATGACAAATGCACTGTAGAAATTAGCTTAAATACTGAAAGCAAAATAATAGCTGAAAAATATCCTGCTTTTTGGCTTTTGGTAGAAGAAAGCATGAACTGCACTGCTTATGCAAATCTGAAGTCAGTTGCAGGCTAAAAGAATTAATCAGAATATGAAGCAGTGTAATTCTGTCCTAATTCTAGGACAAAGCATCAAACACAAGTTTAGATGTCATGCTCCAGACATGCTCCATAATTGCCTCCACTTAGCAATCCCCCCACAATAAGATGTACGATGGGGTGTCACTCTCCTGCTTGCTGAGATGTGGTGTCCCATGGGCCAGCAGCCCCAGGCAGGTATTGCCTGCAGCATCAGGCAGCTCTTCAGCCACACAGGGGCCATTCGGCAGCCCTTTCTGCTGAAGCATCTGTCTTCCTTGGATGTGTGAATAACTGTAAAGGAAAGAGAATTAAAGGATGAAGTCTGCGCTACGGTGTGCAGTGAAAGGCTTTAGCCTCTTCTCTGGCCCATCTCTGCAGTGCTGGTAGTGGCAGCTCCTGCCCTGAGAGCAACTGCAATTTATCTCCAGTTCTCCGGCCATGGTTGAGTGCAGGAAAATGGACACAAACTGGAGCTTGGACTCAAGTAGGGAATTGAGCCATTGAACCCCAATGGAATAGCAATGCTGGGCAACAGGCTAAGTTAGGTCAATCTTCCCAAGGATTTGCAGATTCGCAGGGTGATGCTGGTGCCCTGCATGTGGCAAGTGGAAGGAGCTGGGAGGGGAGAAGCAGGCCCAGCCATAGTCAGCTCCAGGGGGTTGTCCAGAGCTGCAATATCTCCCACCCTCCAACCTGTTTGAGCATCGCTCAGGAGGAGACTGAATTGTTGGCTGGGGCTTGGGCAGACTGAGAGTCTGTCACTGAGCCAGCGGGGATGGTGCAGAGTCCATTAATACCTCTCTCTGCTTATTTGAAAGTAAATTACCCTACAAAAGAGAGAGCGCCCAGAGTCGCTTTCACGCTTTCCTGGCTGATTTGCTATGCTTTAGGAGTGAAATGCTCTCTGGTCTTGAAACTGGACTTTTGATAACTATGAAAGATCTGTGAAGCATTTGTTGAAGACCAGGTTAGCCTACTGAGCAGTGCTGGGTGTGAATGCATTTGAAGACAGAAAGGATCAGATCACTCCTCATCTCAGAAGTTAGTTTTCAATGCCTATTTCAACACAGTAAAGGGCTAAGGAACAGAAAGCACTGGATTTGCCAATGTATGTGAGGTAAAATTACCTCTGTGTGCTCTGGAATAGTAAATAGTAAAATAGTAAATAGTAAATCTCTAGTGATCATAGAAGTATTTTCTCTGTTTCCTAGCTACCAAGTGACATTGTTAAATTCATCACATTTAGAGCATTTGTGGATTCTCAGAATTACATTATATTTTTTACTCAGCTGAATTAGAGCCTTGTGTTCCACAAAAGAGATCTGACCCATATTGATTGCGAAAAAGGAGGAAAGGTTTAATGAAAGAGATGAATGGGCTTTTTGTTACTTTGCTTGACTCCAGCAGAAAGAGGAATTAAATTATCCCAGTCTTACAGCACTTATCGCTCAGCAGGTGGGTCTGGGTGCTGAAAGGTTATTTGGCAGTTTAGCAGAGATACATACACTGTAGCTCAGACCTCTATGTGAATGCAACTTGTCATTGTTGTGCTGAAATACCGCTTCTCCTTCACAGTAAAGGGAGCTGTGGGGTTCATCCTTCGCTGTGCATTCACTGGAGGTCATCCAAGCTGCCTTTTAGTGCTTAGGCAGTTTCAGGACTTTTCTCAGAGATCATTTGGAGATGGTGGAGGCAATTCATGGCTCCACTTTGTGCCTGCTGGTGTTGGCTTGTGCATGGAAGAGTGAGGACCATTTCCCTCCCTCCCCAAAACCCCAGAGGGTGAGATAGGGCTGTCATCCCTATCTGAAGATGGCTATGGCTTTGTGAAACACAGTGGCACTGAAAATGGCTATGGCTTTACAAAACACAGTGGCAGCACACCCTGTTCCCAGGGCCCAAGTAAGATCACACACATAATGATGGGATTTTTCACGACCTTCCTGGTGAGGGATGAAATCACCCCTTAAGTACAAGACACCATAGTGGTGAAGCGCCTCACACTTGACCTAGCTCATCCACCTGACCACGCATACGTGGAGAATCAGCCTGGAGGGTTAAGCAGAGCAGAAGGAGCCCAGGGTACCTGGGCCAGTTTCAAGGCCAGGACTCCATATTTTCATTAGTTTATTCATTCTTTGGATGAAATAAATACAGAGTCTTGGGAGCAGGTTGTGACACCTCTGGGTGACAGTGGAAGAGCTTTTCACCCTTAGATTGGGTCCTATATCTGAAGCTCCTGGGATCATTGTGTATCTGGGGCAGTTCCCAGCACAGACCAAAGAGTAACTGTCACTGGTCTCAGGGAACATCACCCCTTGTTCCCTGACATCCACACAGCTGCCCAGGCTCTTTGCAGCGCAGGTTTCCATGGGTGAATTCCATGTTATTAGGTAGCGGAAAAGGGGATAGAAGGATGTACTGGGGATGATGGAGGAATAGGCTAGGGTGGAGGTTACTCAAGCAGCTCTCTGCTGCTCTCTGAGGACCAGTGGAGAAATTCTCCTAGGATCTACCTCCACAGCCTATGGACCACATGCCAGGGCTTTAAACCATCTCCCTGGGTCTGCAGTCCTTAGCACCAGTGCAGGTGTAGGAAGGACTGGACTGTCAATCTGAGACAGGGGTAACAGAAAAGGCTGGGCAGAGAGAGAGCAGCCACAAGGCTCAAGGCAAGGCTTAGGTTAATGAAGATGTTGCTATTTAAATCAGCAGGGAAGACAATCCCTGGCAGAGGATTTCTTTGATCCAGGTCAAGCTAAGACTGGGGTGAGGCACACCAGGTACTCTGCCTTTTCTTCCACCAGCTGACGGTCATCTTCAGCATGCAGAGGGTGACCCATCTTTGGCCCCCGCCACAAGTGTGCTGTCCACTCCCATCCACCTACCACCACCTTTGCCTTCTTGCTTGAAGCCACACCTTGCACTGAACAGCTCCTGAACCACGCAGTTAAAATGGAAGTGTCATCCTCCGGCTTGGCACAGCCCCATGTATGAAAAAGAAAATGCCTTTTCTAAGAACTGCAGGGCTACAGGGGTCAGATCAAGATCCAGGCTCTGCAGAGAGATCTGAACCCACAGTTAGGCTTTCCATGCCAAGTGACGAACTGTAAATAATGAGTAGGAAAATTTATTTCCTGTTTGAATGAAGCAGCCAGTCAGTGGCAAGAGCATTTAAAAATCTCTTAAGTCTTTGCTGCAACTCATCAGCAGATAAGTAAGCCTCGCTCCCCGCGGGAGGATCACCTGGGAGGGAGGTTTAAGGAAAGGGCTGTTGAGATGCTGGGGGAAGGACCGCTTTCCTCTGCCTACCTCTCAGCAGCAGCTTAACCAGAGGCTGATGCTCAGCAGGTGTCCTTCCTCCTGCTCCAAAGAGCTGAGCTGACACCACCTCCCACCAGCAAACAAAACCCCAGGGCAGCCTGGGTGGTAGAGCTCTTTTTTCTTGCCCAGCCGTACCTTATAAAACCAAATGACTGTAAAATCTATAAAATACCTCACAGATTATAAAAGTTCACTCACTAAGTCCAGGTTGGGTTGTTAAACCCTTCCCAGGGCTGGAAACACTGCTTCCCAAGGAGCCAGAAGAGCAGCAGAGTCACTGCAGGGAAAGCAGATGCACACCACATGTTGACCTTTGCAGGGGGAGGCCCCCAAAACCACCCTGCTCAGGGGTGAGACCTGGCCGCGATCCTCCAGGAACGTGGCACACGGAACGTAATGACAAGGAAGCAGCTTGCTGCTAATTATTACCATTTAAACAGGTTTAACACAAGAGACAGGAGAATGGATGAAGGGACTTCTGCTGCCCGCATGTCCTCATGGTGCATAGCAGTGTGGGTACAGATCATTAGACCATACCCTGGGGTGTTGTCTGGCTGCTCAGGATGGGATCAAGCCTCTTTTTTCCATAGATCAGGGCTGGAAAATCTGTATTATCTCATGTCCCTGGTCTGTCACATCTCGTGTCCCAGAGAATTCCAGAAGATGAGTGTGAAGTCATAGAACAGAGACAGGTGACAAGGCACACAGGGCTGAGGTTCTAAGAAATAGAATTCCCTTAGAGATACCTGCCTGCAGCATTAGAGGCACCAACACCATTACAAGGAGAGCTCAAGGAAAGCTTAATTATGCATATTTATTTACTTTTTAACCTGTATTACTAGGCTGCTGAAAATCCTCACTGCACTTGATAGCCCAGGCTTTCTGTGGGGAGAGCATTGAAATATATCTAATTCCTCATTTATTTCTAATTTCTCTGGCAGGACCCATGTGTGATTTAACATTGCCAGGTAACACACAGCACCTATGCTAAGAGCTCAAGAGGTGACTTAATCAATTTGCAAACAAAAAGAGCTATCCTGAATGTCAGTTCCAATGCTGAGGAATGCCTAGAGGTAAGTGCAAGGTTGAACAGAAGCTTGAATGTAGGAGACGCAGAAAACCATAGAAAAGTGAACTGAAGTCAGAGGGGAGGAAGAGACAAGGAGTCCAGCAATGCCTTTGCTGTGATGGTGTCTAGCAAAGCCACTAATTCACTGATTTCCCTGGAGCCTTTCTGTACTGACTATGGGGAGCCCTTCCTCACCACCATCCCACCAAGCTGGGACATGAGCCGCGCCTTCCTCCTTGCTCCAGCAGTGATTTAGTTTTGTGCTGAGGAGTCAGATAAGGACTGTGAGCTTTTGGCTGAGCATTTCCCCACCAAGCCACACTGAGCAGCTGGTTCAAAGGAGCAGGAAATGATGTGGGTGGACACCTGAAGTGCAGCTGTCAATAAGAGTCCTCCCTTCTGATTCCCCCAGCAGCTTTTGATTCTCCTGGGCCTCCCACCCATGTCTGATGGAAACAGACACACACTGCTCAGTGTGCCACAGAGCTCACCAGGCAGTGCTGCCTACATTCCCCTAGGCAGGACCAGGGACTGCATCTTATGCGGTGCTCCTTTTTTTGGCTAGGTGGTTCACAAGCCTGCACAGTGCTCCCAGCATGAAGAGGAGACAAAAACAAGCAAGAGAAGCAGGCTATGATATTGCAAGGCCAAATGGTTATAAGGATGAAGGAAACTCAGTTTCAAGTCCCTGTGGTACCTGTACCAGAACAAGTATTGAAGCCCAAGGTTGAGGTGAAGCTTGTTGCTGTTCATGTAGTGCAGTATCTTGGCTCACCAGCAGCAGGGACACAGGCAGAGTCTGCCACATCCCAAGGCAGAGCCTGCCACATCCCAAGGCAGAGCCTTCATCCCTGGTATAAAAAGCCACCTGGATGGCAAAGCTCATTTCCCCAGTAGGTGACCAGCACCAGTTTATGGACAAGCAAAGGAAGAGAAATGTTCTTCAGTGCTCATGATAAAGCTGTGCCCTCTAGTGAAGAAAATCACATGAGGGTTTCCCTTCCTCGAGGTAATGTCTTCATCACTGTACTGCCGAAGCACCTTCTTCCTCAGGCCATGTGCACCTCCCATCCCTTCCTGCTGAAGAGCAGGTCCCTCTCCAGCCTGCAGACAGGTGATGTGCTCCGTCCCACTGCAGTGGTTTGGAGTGCAGAGAGACCCCTACCCCAAGCATTGCACTCCTATGTCCCACCGATAGGGCAGTAGATGTGAGGGCTAGGGGATGAGACAAGTGACTGTAGAGGCAAGGCATGAGAAAGCAGGTAAACGTGCAAATGGCTGGTCCTTCCCAAGGAAACGCAAAGGTTGCTATGATGGGAGCTAGAGTCCTAGTCTGTGTTGCCTGTGAAGTCATTCAAGGTGAGCACGTCCTACCCTAGGCCCTGCATAAACCAGGGTGGGACCCACCTGTGCCTGGGCAGGAGGAGCATCACATCTCACTGCATCTCTGATTCACCAGCTTCTGTGCCAAAATATCACCAGCGCCGTGCCACACACTCCTCCTCCTGGCCCCACCAGCATCTGTGCCGCATTGCAACCTCCTGCATGTGGGTGTAGGATGGGAGTGCTGGGCCCAGCACAGGGCAGGTTGAATCCCTGGTTTTGGGAAGGAGAGGAGAGCATGGGAGCAGCTAGCTGGTGGACCTGAGGAGCAGCAGGACAGGGACCCAGCTCCCAGCAGCACCAACACGGCACAGGAGCAGGAAAACCACATGCGAGGGCTCGTTCCTCTCTCCCCTGTTTGCATTTCACCTCAGTCTATATTTGGAGATAATGGATGCGATGCTAAAAATAAAATATGCTTCAAAAGACAGCTTTAAGCTATATAAAGCAATTTTTACATTGGTATTAGACTCTGTTCTCTTTCCTTTGTGTGTCAATTGCCAAGAAGTACAATACGAAACTGTAATTTATACAGCAATATATTCAAAGTTCATGTGGCTGTTAGCACCGAGGGATGCTCAGAAATTCAGGATCAACTTCTACTAGCTTCAGATTAGAAGAATGATTAATTCTAGGAACAAATTTCCATTCCAAGATAAAACCCATCAAAACCTGCTGTGTGTCTGATTTCCTGGAGCCGTAGAAAGTGTGTGGGTGAGCACAGCAATGAGGACTCCTTTGCTGTAAGAGGGCAAAGTAGAAAAAAATCTCTCTATCAAAACTATATTGATATTCCAACACAAGCCGTACTCCCTGTCTTATTTTATCAAGCTCCATTGTTCCTGGCAATATTCCCTTAAAAGAGACATTACTTGTATTTCTGGGTAATGTTTTCGGAATGTCAAAGGAGAAATCCCTCCTAAAGTCATCAGTCCTGCCTGCAGGATGAAAACATGAGTTTAAGGCATGCAATCCCATACCAAACCCAAATCCGGCATCTAAATGATCAGATGTTTGATGTGGTTTTTTGTTTCAACATTACCTAAGCAGGAGGTGTTCTAAACTTTCCTGAATAAAGCAGAAATACACAAAATATTTCAAAAATTGAAGCTTTTTATTAGTTTTTGCTTTTTAAGTTCTCATACCTTTTGTTTTTTCCTCCTGCATTTTGAAGAAGCTGTAGGAAAGAAAATGATCAAGGGTCCAAAAGGCACCAAGATTTCATTAGTGTCAGTTTTTAAGCTAAATGCTGCTGTGAGTGTGCAAGAACAGCTACAGTGGGTCGCACCATCCTGTGTCAAGAGTAACCAGGAGATGCTGAGGGTAAAGCAAAAAGTCCAGATAATCAGCAAGCCCTGGATCCTCTGAGGGAGACTTCCAGCAACAAGCACGTCAGTTTTTCTGAGGCATGGATCACATCTGGTTCTCTGTGTAAAATGGTCACCTACGGAACTTTCCTGCACACAGAATTAGATGGTCTCAGAAGACCCTGTGCCACTGGGGTCTTTAGCTTAAATGTTTTGTTTGATTTTTTTTAGCTTGCTGCCCATGAAAATTTGACTCAAGAGTTTTAGGAGAGAGTGATCCCTTCCCATCCACTTCCTTCACACAGTTCACAGAGTATTATGTAGCATCATATGCCCCAATGTCTATTTCCAAACTGATGGGCCCAGATCAGCTCAGTCCCTCCTCACAGAGATGTCATTTCATGCCCCCAGTGCAAGTACCTCTGACTTTGCATGCACCTGATATAACCTCCTTTGTGAAGCCCTTACACCCTGTGCCCTGCCATCTGATCCAGATGTGCCTAGCTGCACTACCAGGCACTGCAGGGTAAGTGGTTGGAACTAACCAAGATAATTAAGCCATTAACATGATCAGCATGCCCTTTGCTGATCATGATTTCTTCTTTCTCATGTGGAGCATTTAAGGAGCACTGCAGGACACCACAGGGAGCTGGAGTGCTCAGACCAGTACTGAAATCTCAGGACTGGGGCTCAGGAGAGCTGGGGTTTTGGTCACTGCTGAGCCATGGGTCCCGTGACCAGGATGGCTCAGAGGAGTTGGGCTTGCTACTTTGGTCAAAGGGTGCCACATTCCCTGGTAGTGCTGAAAGCAGGGGCTGCTCAAACTCTGGGGAGAGAGGTGTTTCAGAACAGCTACTGTGAAAAATGGAGCAGACCACTCCACACAGCTCTGTCCAGGGGTTCACCTGGACCTTCAGAGCAGTAGCACAGCATGACGGTGGCTGGTGTTTGAGTGGTGCTTTGTGATTATCGAGAAATGACCCAGATGTAATAATTCACTATTGAGCCATTAGACATAAACAAATGAAGTATTTTGAAACATTTTTGAAATGAAGTTTTACAATACCATGTTCTTAGAGGCACTTTGTTCAAGCACCCAACACTTGACCATTTATTAATACATAGTGTTAGTATTAACAAACATTAAGTTTGGGTGAATTTTTAACAGGAATGGAGACTATTTGACTATTTTCTCCATCTAGTCATGCTCTTTTTTTTTATTTCCACAGCTGAAGGACTTCTAAAAGTGTTTGGTTCATAAAAACCCTCAGCTTGACCTGGGTACAGGTGTCAGTGAAAAAGTTCGCTCAGAAAGGTTTCAGGGATGAGAAAGAACCATTTTTGATGCCTGCAAGGAACTTCTTCCAGCACAAGCAATACATAAGTGTTTGTAACAAAACTGAACATGCAAGTGATGGTGGGAGAGAAGGTGGGAGGCGATCCTGCTGGGACAGGCACTGATGTTTTGACAGTAAATGAGACATTATGCCTGGGAAAGGAAAGGAATATCACTGTAGGAGAGGAGGGAAACTGATGGTGGGATGGATAGAGAGAGCTGGCATATTCAAAACAGCAAGCTAGGAAAACAAGCTTTGTAGCAAGATCTGGGCGGATTATGGTAGGGTACTAACCTTGTGATAATTGAGACATTTGAAAATCTGGGTAACAGTTTTAGGAGGGAGGACAGACAGAAATGTTAAGAAATTGCATTAAAAGAATCTGCAAGATGTGGGGATCAGGCATCACCTGGATGTGAGGACCTGCAGAGACATCCAACCTGAGGATGATGGGCAGACTGCAAGCGCAAGGTGTTTGCCCAATAAATGAGGAAAATGCAGCTTAGGAGGAAGACCAAGATCTCTGGTTTAGGCATCCTGAATTTGTGTTGCTGGCTAGAGGACAGATACTGCTACTTTTAGAGCAGTCAGGTTTGAAGTAGAAATGCAGATTTGTATGTATCAGCCAAGGAAAAAGCTTTCCAGGGCCACATCCATAAAAGACATGTCACACAACAGTGGTCCCTGGAGTCAGGGTATCTCCAGCAGCCACAAAGGGAAAAAGCCACCTTCAAAACCAGACTTACCATGGTAGACAGCAACCAGACCCTGAGTATCAAAATGCACTACGCCAAGGGAGGCAGTTTGCATCAGTCACGTGTCAGGAGCAAAGGCACAAACATTTCTGTTGTTTCCAGGGTCCCTTCTCTCAGCATGGACAGAGCTTGTGAATCTGGGGAGAGAAAAGCTCAAGGAGTCAAATTTTGGGATTACACAACCATCAGCAGGAAGAAAGTTAGTTTTCCAAGGAAATAAAGGCTCTCTTCCACCTTCATAGGGAGCAAAGGGGAGTTGGATTAGGTGACACAATCAACTCAGAAGATGCTGATGTGGGGAAAACCCTACAGCAAAATCAGAGAGTCAAAATGCTGAGAGCCTGCAGAAAAATATGTCTTTCCTGAAGACTTTTCACTTCCCTTTGATATGACAGATGCATTTCTCTCTAGACAAGGCTCTGGCCATATTTTCAATTCACAAACTGTGATAGAGATTGTGCATGGATTATTTCTTGGGGGTGCCAGAAGATAATTGTCCCCATGTACCACAAATAAAAAAGGAGACATTTTTAGGCACCTTTCAACCACCATCCCAAATACTCTCACTAGCTAATGAAACCAACCTTGGTCTGATTTACTAATAACTGACTTGTTGGGCTGACTTGGTCCTAACTATGTGTGATTAGTTGTTCTCTAGTAATACCTGCAAGGCAAGACAACACCCTGCCCTCCTCAGTCTGTATGTGGGCTCCACACAAACATGGTCTTCTCTCCAAGGGCAGGCAAGGGAGCACAGGAAATTGAATGCATGGGCCTCACTAATCTCATTTGGATAGCTGCACTGTGAAAGGGTTTGGGAAGGGAGCTATCAGAAGGGTAAAATAGCCCAGAGCAAGGCAGAAATCCCTTCACAGGTGAGAGTTTCTCTTCTTCTGTCTTCCAAATTCACATGGTGGAAGATACAGCCAGCTGGACCCACAGATTTGGATCTGTTTGCGAAGGCAAAGCAGTGATGCAGCCCTGGAGTGGTGGCTGGTTTTGCACAGAAACACTCAGGGCACATCTGGTACTCATAACAGGAACTACCTGCTTTCAGTCCTTCCGAAGAATGATTGCTTCTCTCTGTATTAGCTGTTTTCATGTATACAAACATTCAAGTGGTTTCCCAGAAGATGAACAAGCCTTCCTCCCTTGCATGTAGCTTCAGCATGTATTCTTGTTTTGAAGGAGACAGATATGATGTACTAAACCCAAAAAGCGTAAGTACATTTGGAACACAAACATCTTTTGTCACAGCTTTAATGGCTTATTTGTGTACTGACGTACATAGCCCCAAGCCCCTTGGGTTGTCATCTCCACACCAGCCGCAGACTGACGAGCAGACTCTGGAGAGCTGTGGCATGCTCTCCTTCCCAGAGTCATTAAAGCTGAAAACCCTCGACTGTCTGGTGCAGCAGGCACAAGTCATTCAGAGCAACAGCTCAAACACTTCAGCTCAAACCATGACAAAAAGCCAAATGCAGTCTACCCTATTCCCACAAGAGCTCCTCAGAAAAGCGGAGCAGCATGTGATTCAAAATAATTGGCCTAGTATGCAGAAATTCTTAAACCTCCCCTCAAACCCTGGGCTGCAAGAGGTATCCTTCAAAACCAGCGAACTGCAGTGTGTTGTTCTAGCTGCTGCCTGCTATCCTGATGGATTACAACTTCTATTTACTGTGAGGTTTGCATGATGGCTCCAGAAAAAATATCAATTTCTAGCACAACATGCAAGGAATGATAAAAAAAAATAATCATTACATAGGGTCATTCAGCAGAGCTCAAACTGATAAGAATTTTGGATGATGCATTTCAGCTGAGAGTATTTTAGTACATTTGACTTTCCCATAGCATTGATCATCAACATTTTTTATCTACTCATGCCTCATTTCTGTATTTTGGTAACTTAACAGGATGCACAAAAAGTTCTTTAAGACATATATTAATATCAAATAATGACAAATGTCTTCAGAAGATTTAAGTCCTGCAGGACTCTTGCAACATATCTCTGGAGCTGTGCTGACTGTGATTGCTTCCTGAATGCATAGCACATTTCAGAAGAATTCTGCATTTCCAGAACTATTCTAATCAAGCAGACCTGACCCCCTCTTGGAAGGGCACAGTGATAAAGGGTTCTTGTCTGCCCTAGCACGGGGAGCACATACAGGTTGCAGAAATGCAACTGATTCTTAATTGGGTCTTTTCCAAACCTCTTTGTAACTGTTCCAGTTCCCTCAGTCACATCCATTGCCCCTGCACACCCGTACACACACATTGCCAGCTACCTTCATCTACTCAATGATAAAAAGTAAAGGAAGTTCTTTTCTTGACTGAATTATTTTGTTTCTGGCCTTACGTAGATATTTTTGAAGTGCTCCCACACACAGTCTGATATTTTATCAGCAACGTTTTTTCTGGCAGAGGAAATTGAGAGAAATGTCTTGGAGGCATCATGAAGTCACCATATCTGAAGTTGGAAGAAGAATGTTATTAATGAGTAGAAAACCCTCTCGTATCATTTCATGTGCCTAACTTGGCTTGAACATTCACAAGCGACTTCCCTTTTCCAAGTAATCATACATTTTCTCAGGTTTCACCGTGACTGCACAGTTATCTATACCTTGAAGAATTAGCTGGATGTCACAGCATATTTTCAACTATTTATACATATTCATGAGGCTCCTCCCAAAGGCTCACAATTAGGCTGCAGTTGTATTTCGCTCTACAGCTGACAACCGATCTCTCTGACAGGTTGCCCAAGCACATTTGATATTGTTAACGCTGCCCAAAAATCTCATTGTGAGGTGTCATAGTGGCAAATGCCCTGATGCAGGCAGAAGGCCTGAGCTAGCAGCCAGCAGGGCAGAACCCCTTGCCAGCCCCAGTGCTGTCTGCTCCCCACAGGAGATGTCCCAGGGGTTCAGGGTTTCAGCTCCAGGCAGGATTCGAACTCTGGACTTTCATAGCACACCTGTGGGTGCCTTCAGTGCACCAGAAGCTCCTGCCAGAGCTTGCCCTTTCCTGGTCACCAAAGTCAAGTGGCCACAAGACCCAAGCCCACCAAGTGGTCAGAAAGCCCAAGCTTTAATTGCTCCAGTGCCACTGAAGTTGCTAGGACTAACACAGACTAACTACACCACATGTAGCATGTTGTGCACGGAAAGCCGCATAGCTGTTCACATTGATGGCAACTATGCTCCCATTTCTTTCTACCCTTGAGCCCTGTTTCTTTCCAGTGCCAGTTCAAAACTGAGCATTAGAAATTTCAAACAAGAAGAAGACAAAATGCTTATTTTTGAAAAGTGCTTTCTGAGAACCCAGTGCAATTCCTTCATGGTTGGCATATCAACACTCAGCTATGGTTTATTCCACTGCATTTGATTATTGTAATAAAATTACTTAATAAATCAACATGAACATCTGGCTCATGTTAATGCCTCCCCAAACTTGTGCTTTCTGCTGATGAGAGAAAGGGTGGTATTGCTTTCTCCAAGATATCTCAGGTCTGATTTTGTTTCCCAGTATTCCCCACATTCCTCTGACTGATTTCCATGCCTTGCACTTCCACCTGATGCAGTGTTGTGTGTCCTGTTTGCTTCCTTATCCCCCAGCTTATTCACCAAGACATTTGTAAAATGTCAGACCTCCTCTTATGATGCCTCTCCCTCAGTCACTTGCTATCCTTCATCTTTGCCAGTGGTTTAAAGCCTGTTTACATTTCCCATATACTAAATAACTTCCTGGGGGTTACAGCTTTCTTTAAGCAATGGTAAGAAAAAATCCTATTCATCATGTCTGTGGCAATCAGAATTCCAGTCAGGGAAAGAGAAATGTAATTACGCATTTTCATCAGGCAAGCTGCTGCTCTGCACCTGAGTTTATTACCAGCCAGTATATCTGATCTGGGGATGGAAACTTAATGCTACCAGATGTCAAAGGGGAGAGACAGAAAATGTGCCCAGCTGGCCCACAACTTTCTAGGACCCTTACCTGTCCCTGCTCAGCCTCTCACAACTAGTTTAACACCTGCTGTCCCAAAGGGCAGTGTGGGTGCAGGCTGCTTTTGCAGTAGGATGAATATCTTTAACAACTGAACACCTCTTCTCTGGCCTCAGAAGTGGCTGGCAGTGTTGTGCTGCTCACCAGACAAGGTCGTGCCCCCCGGCGCAGGCAGAGCAGAAGGGCAGAAGCCAAACGTGATACCACAGGGCACTCTGAAAACCATGCGCATAGCCCTGTGTTTAGTATCCTCCTTATCTGTTGTGGTTTGGGAATGAAAAATAAACACACGGCAAGATAGTTGGGGTAAAAACCTGGCATTTAGGTCAGTATTTTATCCCATGTCATGGTTAACCCCTTTTTTTTTCTTCCCCTTTTAAAAAGAGCTAAACCTGGCCCCTAATAAATATTCATATTTTCTTCCCTACTTAGAAATGTTCCTGAGGCTCAAACTGTGCATTTTATTAGCTGAAGCTGTTAGCCTTAGTGTGGTTCATAACCATAACTGGGCTAATGGAGCATGTAGCTAAAATAGTTATTGCTTTCTCTTGGAACTGAAAAGGCCATTTTGGAAAAGGCCATGGCTTTAGATTTATCAGGAAAGGCTTCTCAGAGTTTTTTCCCTTGCCAGGATAATGGCAGGAGCAGGCTGCAGAAGAAGCCTTAGACCATCCATGCAGAAGTAACTTAATATCAGAATCCAGACCAGCGAAAGAGAACAAACACAAAAAGTGACGGGTAAATGTCTTTAAGATGACAGGCACACTTTTATGAATTCAAGGGAAAAAATCAGAATGTTTAAAATGATCAGCCAGAATCCAAGGGTTCCTTAGCAAAACGGAGGCACTCTTAGGGGCTCAGATATCCAGCCAACCAGCCACTACCTCATGATTGACAGTGAGTATATTTGGATTTCTTTATTTTATTTTGTTAGTGCTATTATGACTTAATGACCCAGTAAAATTCACTTATGCGAGGCCGTTGGTTATCACAGATTCACAGAGTCATTTTCTTCATTAGGAATGAAAGCTATCCACCAGTCAAACCGCATCAGAGATAAAGAGTATATATGACCAGAAAATGAAGCACAGGAAAAAAAACAGAGCAAAAGCCTTCTTACCTGACATTATCAAAACCCTGGGTGCTAAGATTTTGTTTAGTAGCACAGTGGACTAATTACATATGGCTTTAGTAGTGCATATGTTATTAGCATTATTAGGCACAGAATGAGAATTTAAAAAACACTGCTAAATTAATTTCCTTCCAAGATGAAATGAGCAGTTGCTCAGGGGACCAAGTGATACAGAGAATTACCAGAGCTTTGAAAAAGGGAGAAAACAGTGCTGTAGCAAGGTAGCAGAAAAATCAAACAGGTCAAAGTATTTGTCAGCTACCTTAATTTAAGTATGAAACCAAAGAACCACAACAGCAGACACACAAAGCATTGCATAGGTCTCATGTACTTCTACAGCAGGAGAGGAGTCCCTGGTAGCAAAGGATTCCTCTGGCCAGAGCCTGGTTTGGTCCACCACATACATATCAAGACACCTCCTTGAAGTGAGAATACACCTGAGAACAAGGCTGTGGTACCTTGGAAGCACAAGTATGTCCTTACTCTGCGTGCTCCTCCAGCAGTCTCTGTCTGGCCTCTTGCCTCTTGCCCTCTCTTTTGACCACAAACACTTTAGAGGGCAAGAGGCACTATTTAGTCTTACACCTATGTGGCTCCTGGTAGTATCAAACACAACCACAGAGGTTGGAAACCTCAACTTCCAAGCCAGAGATCACACTATTTCCTTTCATACACACCAGGAATATATTACCAATATTCTGTATTTTGCATTATTCCTGGATGTTGCTGCATAGGTAATGCACACGCCCCCGAGGCAATTTGAAATCCTGTCTGACCCTCAGCCTGGGACTGGTTCCCAGCCACACGTGTGCTCTCTCAGGTACCCTAGATGGGAATCCCATTTCCTGAGCACTTCTATTCAGCGTGCACCCAGAGAAAAAGCCCTCAGAAAGCTGGCTTGGTGGAAGTGCCAGAACCTTCTTGGGGAGCAGGACCTGCTCTTTTGTCTGTCAAGAAAACTGAGAATAAAGGAGGTGAAGGATGAGGCCAACGTTTGCAATTAGAAAATGGGAGGAAGGAAAGGATCAGCTTTCCCATTCTATTGATTTCCCAAGGGCATCCCAAGCTGGACTAACTTTCTCTTCAATTTTTAGCTTGGCTGTCCCATTCTGCTGTTTTCAGTCTGTATTTTAGTCTCTGTGCTTCACAGAAATAGGAGGAAATAAGCCACAATTAAGGGAGCAGAAGGAATGGCATTCAAAAATTGCATGTTTCCCTGCCTCAAAGGCACTCCTAAGCATTTCTACATGTGTATCTTCACATAAACATTTTTCTGTCCCTTGCCTCTCTCCTCCTCTCTCAGGCATTTATTCTGTAGAGAAGGCTGACAGCTTGTAAGGGAAGAGATAATTGTCTCAGACACAAGTGGATACTGCATGAGGAAAGACACTCATCACTGCTTTATCAAATCAAAACACCTCTTCTAAATGTTGCCTAATACATAGAATTGGTCATAAAAGAGCCACAAGATCATGAACGACCCAGGAGCTTGACACAGTCACAAAGACTAAATATTTAACTGATTTGCTGATTACGCAAGAGATGAGCACAAACCCCAGCCTCACTGCCCTGAGAAGCAATACACTGGACTACACTGGTGGCACCAATTGAGAGGTGGCACGAAGACCTGCCCAGCTGCCACACATGGCTCAGGGCAACCTAGCTTCCACCCCAGCCTGGAAGCAAATGAGGGATCAACTACTACAAGGAACACATTTAGAAGGGTTTAAAAGTTACTGAAGTACATTTTTGAGCACCACCCCCAGAGCCTTGATATTTTTTTGTCTAACTCTTAAAGCCAGAGCTACACCAAACAAAAATTTAACAAACCAAGTTCAAATTTTTTGAAGCACCTTCCCTCATGTCCTGCAGTATTGTGGGCACTTTGCTGAGGTGCATTTGCTCCAAAATGTGCTTCACTTGTTCCTTAAGGGCGTAAGGGCAATCCCCTAAATGTACCAATGAGCTTCACAGAAAAAATTGCTCATCCTTAGCTGTTGTAGCTGGAGAGTTTGAGTGAGAAAAACCTGTGTTGGTCACTGCTGGCCTTTGGCTTAAGCCTGCAGCCCTGCACTTAACCCTCTGCAGCTCTGCACGCACAAGGGTCTCCATTCAGCGCCTCTGCAAGGCTACTGAAGTCAGATAAATCAGCTTAGCTTCTCCTAAAAAGAGCATAGCACCATCTTTCAAGCTTGTAATTCTAAGAGAAAGAAAACAAAAACTGTAGTGGGCTCCAGACACCACACAAAACTGAGCTTCACCCTGTCTGGAAACAATACAAAATTCACATGCAAAGCATAAGGAAGACACAAAGGGCCCTGTCAACCCCTACGCACTTGCAACTGAGAGTTTCCCTCTGAGCCTGTATAAACACCATATTGCACAGCTCGGATTGGGAAATCCTGGGGGCAGCTACGGCTGGGTAAGAACCTTTAGGCAAGAAGATAATCCAAGAAAGAGTGAGACAAAGGCCAGCACAGTCCTTGCAACAACCCACCACACAGCACAGTGCACGCTGTGAGGAGCTTCACTCAGCTGCTGAAGGCAAAGCATGGACAAAAGATTAATTGAGCCCTAAATAATAGCTGTTGGTGGAGAGCCACGCAGAGAGACTCTCAAGTCTGTCAGATCCCCTGACAAATGCCAGTGACACCCAAAGACGCACGAGGTGAGGATTTGCTAACCTTTTTGAGAAAAAAACAGGTATTTAAACAGCACAGTTTAAAAAGTAAGCACTCAAACCCGAGAGGGTATCTGAGATGTGCACTGAGTACCTGAATATGCATTGTACTTACCTGACAACAGCAGAGCCAAAAACCAAGCAAAGCTACCCTGTGCCTCTGAAGTGATTCCCTTCAGATCTGGATTTGCCAAGACACTGTGAGAGATCTGGAGATAACAACCTCTCCCTACTGAAAGCATGCCCTGTGCTCAACATCCCATAACTTACAGACTGCAGAGCTAGAAGTAATGGTTTTTTACTACTGCAGAGACATTATTTCAGACCTCTTCATGGGTCTGACAGTTTGTCTTGACACTTGTGTAGATATTTGTGTAGACACTTGCCTGTGTCTACACAACACAAGCTCCAAAACTGTGATCTGATTTCTGAACATATTAAGAGCAGAGCTAGACTGGCATGGGAAAACAGGAGGGAAACCTCTTTGGAAAAGCTGGGTTAAGACCCTGCTGCTATTCAGAAGTGAACACATCATTGTTAATTGCTCATACTTCATGAGTCTAGGGCTGCTCAGAGGCATGTCATCCACAGGGCAGGGTAGCCATGCTCCAGTTTGTTTGCTGACCACTCTTTGTCACCCTAAGTCATTGGGAAAGGACGACATGTTCAAACTGGAGGCCTCAACAGCACAGGTATTTCTCAAGTGCTGTGAAAGTAACACATCCTTATCCTGCCTTTCTGAACAGGTTTGCCATCTACGCCACCTGAATTTGCACACTTTGTCAACAGCCTGTGTGATCAGTGGAGTTGCAGCACATCTGCAGGTCACAGCTCTTCACTCCCCCAGACCCTTTCACTCCAGCCAGTGCTTGTAAGAAGCACAGGATTTACATTTTGCTAGGGACCCTCTGTGTTTACACTTTCCAAGTGGCTTATGAGTTTATGGCAGGTTACTGGGAACATCAAGTGTCGGACAGATTTAAGCGCCAAAGGTCACCAGCAATGAAGAGCATTTCAAACTCAATCCATGCCAATCAACGCCTTCACTCTGAAGATGATACACTTGCTTTTGATGTGGGTCTAATGTGAAGTACTCAACTGCCAACTTTATAAACTCAGAATTGTGAAACTCTTGAACTTCTACAAAGTTTGCCTTTTAACTCAGACTGAGATCGACAAGGTAACGCTTTTGAATCTTGCATCAGCAGTTTTATTGCTAAAAATGTCTCCAAAAACTGCATCATTTTCTCAGCTGTAGAGTTCTCAGACGACTTTGATGAAACTCACTAGGTTATTCAGCATGAGCTAAACAGAAAATCAAAAAAAAAAAGGAAAAATCCCTCAAAACTCCAACAAACAGTAAGGATTTCCAGGACACACCCTTGCTCTTTTTAAAAACTTCTGCTGTGACCAGAGAATGAAAATCCACAATGTCAAGATGTTTTTCAGTCAAACTATCCAGAGATTGCACTGGCAAAATTCCCTGAATTTGAGGAAATTTTCTTCAAGATTATACTGAGAAAACACAAGGCTGAGAGTAGACCTACAAGTGAGGAGGATATGGCCATACTAAAATGAGAGCCCAGAGACTTTGCAGTGACTTTTCCATAAATCTGAGTCGCAATGAGCAAAACCCTGACAGTGCTTGCTTTGACGTACTGTTTTATTAAAACAAAAAAATTAAAACCTATGTGCCTCTTTCTATGATGAACTATTCCGCTCCTCCAGAAAAAAGGAAGAAAAAGAAGAAAAAAGCCAGGAAGCACAGAGGCATTGCTCACAACGTACAAGAATAAATCTAATAACTTTAGGAATTCCTATGGAAATAAATTTTAAAATAGTTTTCAGCACAGGAAGTGTGGCCTCGGTTCACATGAAACGAATGTGCATAAGGCGGATACCAAAGATGCCTGTGCAGCTGCAGTGCAGTGAGCTGCAGCCGTCTGTCATGCAGCTGCTGACCAGGGGATCTGCCCATTTATCTAATTGTGTGCAGGGTATTTCAACTGCTATGTGCAACTCTAATTGTAATTTCTGCAGCTATGATCACATCTTGTATACATACTTCTGTAAGTGGACCTTCATTTCTCTGATCTGCTCTCTCTGAACAAAGTATAGTGTATCTGCAAGAAGGGAACCATCATCTCAAAACTCAAACAGGCATGGTTCATCTTGTGCACTACCAGAGGGAGAACAATTCTAAAGTGGTATTAAATCCCCTGAAGTTAAACAACTTTCATTTTCAGCAATTTATAAATAAGACAGAGACATTTATATTTTACTGTGCTCATATGGATGGCTTGAATGCTCTTCTCCTCAACTAGAATGTCCCAAGTAGTTATTTCTAATGATCATCACTTTAAAGTGCTGTATTATACACCACCCTCAGTACAAATGGATTTTATATGGAGATTGATACTTTCTCCACTACTATGACCATGTTTAATTCAAATGTAGTTGGAACGCAGCAGGAAAATGTACTGCTTCAAAATTCAACTCCTACTGCAGAAGAACAATATAAGAAATTCAGCTTATCTCTCGATTAAAGCAGATCAGACAGAGCAGTCAGTATATGAATATTAATATGTGTGAACCTCAATAAATGAAAGCAGTGTTCTGTTTACAAGGCAATGCTGGATGGAAGCGTTTTTGAAGTTGTGTAAGCAAATCCCCTGTGGCTACCTGGTGGTGTGAATACATGTGGTGCTGCTTCTTCCACCAGTGCTGCTCTGGATCAGCTACTCTCACGAGGAGTGGGTTTGGTGATGGGCTAAGGTCATACCTGTCCCATCTACTGCCTGCTCTTTCCTCCTGCATACTCTGCACAGACAGCATCCTTCTGCTCACATCCATCAGGTTGTGAGTTCCCAAGGGCAGAGGGCTTCTGCCTTGCAGGGCTCTACAGTGCTTAGCACCATCATGTGCCTGCCACCTTCAACCTATACCTTAATTTACAGCTTAAAAAAGTTTAATTTACTCATACCTGAAATTTAACTTTTGGTGGCTTCAGAAACAGTGTTTTTTCCAGTTTTTAAGAATTGCTTGGTCCTGAGTACAATACACACACACAGAGAACAAAGTCTTGGGATGATGCAGCAGGAGTTAAGATAGAGAGGAGCTCCCATGTCTTGCCAAAAGCTGGACTGACCTCTGAAACAGTGGACTGAAAACACGGAGAGGGGCCAAATGATGTTTTGTGAAAATACGCAGGTCCTCAGGAGATGAGATGAAAAACCTTTTATAATAGATTCAGAAACACAGTTTCCCTGAAGAAATGGTGAAAAGGGTCCTCATTTTGAAGAAGGGGTATAAAAGACAACTTTTTGGAGGTCCATTTCAGTGACATTAATGAGAGCAAGCTAAATATAGTTTCAGAGACGGCTGTTGCACTCCAGCCCATCAGATTGGCTGTGGAAACACAGCGCAGCCGCCCTTCCATCTTCTCAGAGCTGATGTTTACAATGAATAAAATACATAATTAGGCAAGCAGTTGGCAAAAGCCATGATTTATCATATTAAGCAATTAAGAAGCATGGGACTGGTTTGGCTGCAGCTTTGAAAAATCTGCATAATGAAACAGTGCCACTTGACTTTAAAAATTAACTTTCTTCAGGTCTAATTTCAGCCATCACTTATTGAGAGACAAAATTTCTTGGACTGATCCAGCCTGGAACTTAGGCCATGCAGATGCAAACCATTGCTGCCTGTCGCTGCAAGCTGCTCTGGCTGAGCCAGGGCTGTGCCAGCCTGGAGCGAGTGCCTGAGCACTGGCAAGAGCCATGGGCAGGGGCGAAGCAGCTTGTTCCTGTGCTGAGTTTGGAGAGCTGTGCCACCAGCCACAGCTCCATGATGTTCAGGGTCCGGGGGAGGTTCCTGTGCGCCTGCTGAGTCCCTGGTATGGGAGATGTCCTTTACCAGGATCATCACCTGCGGGTGTGCCTCCTCACCATGCTCCTCAGCACACACCGTGCTGGGGCAGATACTCGTGTGGCTTTGGGGCACTGCAGGAAAAAGAGGAGGGGAGACCTATGGGCTCTGCTGGCTCAGCGGATCTGGTGTGATGGATTAGCTCTGGCACAGCAACAGCTACTCCAGACCTGCACAGCAGCCCTCTATCTCTGCATGAGCCATCATATTTTTATCTACAGAGGCAAGACTGATCCCACCTTAAACTGGGCCTGATACCATCTTCTCCTAGCTTAGGGAAAGAGAAGGACACTGACTAAGATGATGAAGCACCCAAGCCATCATAGTAATGCATTTGTTCTTTGCTTTTTATCTTTTTTCCATTAGTAACACCAGCATTTAACTCTGATGGAGCAGTTTTACCTCTCATCATGATCCTTTATGATTTCAGAGCAGAGAGAAAGAAATCAAAGCAAAACCACAAAGTTGCATGCCCATCATACACGCATAGAATCATAGAAGTTAGGGTTGGAAAGGACCTTAAGATCATCAAGTTCCAACCCCCCTGCCATGGGCAGGGACCACCGATTTCTCTTTTAAAATATCCCACCGTTGATGTCTAGCATCCTCTAGTTATAAAGATCGTACATTAAATGAAACTTTCTTCCCATTTATGCTGTTTAATTCCAGCCAGTTTAGATAACAGAAGTATCTCAGTTTTGCTTTCTGGCTCCCCACACTAACACAACAGTGCTTTGCTTGCAATATTGCAAGTAAAACGTTCAGATAGATAAACTGTTCATGCCTGGAATTGTTAAATGTTTGAGAAGCCTTCTGTACCCACAAAGCTTGAAAACCTTTATAAATGTATGATTGTTTTAATCAATGACTAGCTGGTAGTGGCAGGAATTTTTAAAAGTTAGTGTTTTTATCAAGGATCTGAGTTGAGACATTGCAATGTGTGTTGAATTACAGGAACTGTATCATTATTCTGGTAAGGGGGTATCACAGGAGCGTTTTGTATTTGGCGCAGCTCCACAATCGCTCGTCACCTTCCCTGGTCATTACTCCTCAGATGAAATGCCAAGGAGATGGAGGATCCCCTCTGTTTTGCCTGCAGCAGATACACACCGTCAATACTGCTATTATCCCTGCCTACACAGGCAGAAAGGATTTTTTGTGCTGTCAGCGATCTGCACATCAAGACGTGCTCAGTGCAGAATGAGAGTTAATGAGCTGCCTCCTTTGTGCAATTGTATCAGAGAGAGATCAACAGACCTGGGTGCATGAAAGGCTTCTATGTAACTAAAGGCAGCAATGGAAAAATTCATTCAGATTATGTGAAGTATCATGGAAAGAATTATTTTTCAAGCAACATTTCTGCTGTACAGGTTTTTCTTTTCCAGCCTTTTCAGAGCTCTGAAGCAATACAATGCTGCGTAGCCAATGTAAAATCTCTATTTTTTTTCCATTTTTACTTTTTTCCCCCTTAAAAAAAGACTAAGATGAAGGATACTCCAGAAAAACACACCCAGAAGCTATCATATTTGCCTTCAATGCCTCAAAACTCGTCTTGCTGCAATGAGTCCAACACATGCCATGGCTAGTCACTGATACACCCAAAGTAAATTTGCTATTTATCCTTCCTATTCTTTTTTCCCTGTTATTACCACTATTTTCACGTTAGAGAGAGCTGTGCTGCACAACGTGCCATGTGTCTGATCAACAGGCTGGTTTTGAGGGCCATTGTATAGGAAGATGCAGGGTGCGTTAACGGCCCTTGGACTGCCTAACCCATGTCTTAAAATTACATCTTGCACTATTTTGCTTCTCTATTCAGCTGGGTATGCTTCCCACATATTCTTTTCCTGGGTGCTCAAGGACAAGTAGGAGAGGACAGATGGTTAGGGAATGCTCCAGGGGTTGTTGTTCACTAAATGATGCTAGGTGCTCAGCACTATTCATGGGAGCAAACACCCCAAGGTTGTGTTCATGCTCCCCCTACATCTACCAAGCTACGTGGTGACGGTAGAGAAAGCCATGAAATGGAGAAACATGTCCCACTGGAGTCTCAAACTTCGATATAGTTTTGATGCAGCAAATGTTAAAAAGTGCATTTTGAAATAAGAAAAATGAAACAATGATTCTTCAATATTTGTACAGCTCTGAAACTGCTCAAAGGCTCTTCTCAAAACAAAGCTTTCGCTGTGCTGACAAAAATGCTCATTTATAGCCTAAAAAGTGATGTCATCAAGTTTGAAGCACTCAGACCTCTATGTATGCAGTTATTCCAGGAAATAGGAGCCAAGGCTTAACCTGAGAAGAAACAGCCACTGTTGTTGTACTTGTTGATCATACAAGATTCAAAAATTGCCTCTTCTTTGGAAGGATGTGCCTTACAGATTGACACCTTACAGCAGGTCTGGAAGCTGTTTGACAAACACCATTTTCTTGTAACTATGAGAAACCCTTTCCTCCACGTGTCTCATTACAGTGGGCAAATCTTCTGCCTAGATATGCAAGACTAAATAAAACCTCCAGGCTGGTGCCACAGGAAGGATGCGCAGTTTATAGCATAGAGACTTCAGATATCCTGACAACTTGCTTGCATCTAGTCGATATAGCGATATATATGTGTATATATATTTTATATATGTATATATACGTGTGTATATATGTATATACGTGTGTATATATATTATATATTATATAATACAATATTTTATATTTTTTATATATATATATGAAGGAGCATGACTCTGACCATTCCCTCAGCAGTGTAACTCTTCTGGCAAATCAGCAGCATGCAACTGGACAAAGGATGAGGTTATCATCTGCAAACCTGTGTTTAAGTGCTCACCAGAAGAGCTCTTGTCTTTTGGAGACACCCAGGCAAATGTCTGCTGCTTGCAAGTTAAAGTTATTTTCCTTGTGACCATCCCTGAAAACTCAAACCTGAAATAAAAAGCAACTTCTTTACAACAAATGCCTCCAAAGCTCAAACAGATCTTTCGCACACAGCTGTGTGACTCTACAGATTTATGCAGGGTAAACTGCAGATCTGAATCAACTCTCCTTTCTCTAAGCCAGCTCCTATTAGAACTAAATTACCTTTCATTGCACACACAGCTGATGTTTCTGCTCCTCTATGCTACTAAGTCTATACTCACTGGAATTTATCATGGCCCTGAGATTACAAAACGCTGCACGGATCCTGTACCAAAACCCCCTCTGGCTCAGCCTTCACAATATGTCCCCGCTTTGTACATCAGTTTGAGAGCTTTTTTTGCTTCCTCATAACCCTTGCTCCTAGCTTGGTCCTTTCTAAGGGATTGCAATCCCTTTCCATTGGAGCCAAACAGGTTTTCTGCTCTGACCAACGTGAATGTCACTATTTCCTTCCTTTCCATCCATTGTACACTGCGGATGTATTTTAGGGAACTTCTTTGGGAAAACACTCACCTGAATCTGTGCATGAATCCCACACTCTTGGGAGTCCCCTCTCATCCTAGTGCATCACTGTCATGAAGAGTTAATTATGATCACTGTGTGGAAACCTCAGAGCACTGTCTTGCAGAATAATGGTGTGTGTGCTGCTTACTTCAGTTTGTTGCCATGCTCCTTGTCTCTTTGCAGTTTTTTGCCTCTGTTTTATGTATATTAGTGATTAGCTCTGCTGTTACACCCAAGCTAACAATTTTGCTGAGATCTCATGTGATGACCAGAATGTCCTAGTATCTGTATTTGTTAAACAAGCCTTCTTAGCAATTTGCTTAAAACAGAAAATCAGATGTGCAATGAAGTAGTTAATTAACATGTTAAACATACTGTTACCTCTATCTGGCCTGAGGATTAGCCAAAACATGGAGTCTTGCCAGGTTGCTTCAACTACAATACAACTGATGATGAGAGTCAAGCTTACTTCCTTGGTGCAGGGATGTTTATTTATCATAGATAACATACACAGTCTTGTTTCCCTGAACACAGAGAGCAAACAAACAGGAGCAGGTTCCCTGCTCAGCCGCCCAGCCTGCGTTTCCAGGGAGCACCCTGCCCAGAAGTTCTGTCTCTTGGCTTGCTCCCAGTGGCTGCTCGCTCCCGGGTCTCTTACTACAGCCTTTCAGTGACTCCATAACAAATACATTCCTCTGGAAAGCTGGAGTTATTTTTAACCCACTCACACACAGCTGTAATCAATGCATCGCCCAACCCCGCGTTCACCAGGCCTCTGGGGAACCCTCCACCCACCAGTCTGGCTTCTGCTCCAGCTTCATAGGCATGGCCAGGTGCTGAGCTGTAACTACACAGAGGTACGTTAATTGTGACTGCCAATTAGCGAACATGAATGCTAAACTACCGTTCACCTGGGCTTCCAGCAGAGCAGGGGATGAAGGGTGTGCATTATGGTGATGATGTACACCTTGCTTTGTGACTCCTTCAAGTCAAGGGACCTGCCCTTCTGCAAGGAGCATATAAAGACAGCTCAGGCTTTCTCAGCTGATCTCCTCCCAGAGTATGTATCTATATTCATCTCTGTTGTACCCAGGCCATCCCACTGGTGGCTCCACAGCCAGCCAGGGGCTTCTCTCTGTCCCCCTCCTGCCATATTTGAACTCACCTTGGTCCACTGCCTTATGCTTGCCCACTTGCACCACTCTGCAGACCCACTGCATCAACCTCCATGGTTGAGAAATCTGAACAACCTGGGTCACAACTGTGACCACATGAGCCCTTACATGGTGTTATTGCAAGTCACACTTAGAAAATGCAACGAGAGTCACCTATACTTGCTATTTTCACTGTTTAACAATCAGAACTTTGAAACAAATCTGTAATCAAGAGTCCTGAAGGTCCCTGAGAAGACAGAATGTTCAAAAAGATAGGGAAGACTTTGTTGCTATGACAAATCATTAAGGAAGTATTAAGAGTCTGCTGTAGCTCTGCTTGGGAAAACTGCAGGTCTCTCTTGCAGCGGAGGGAAAGGTGTGGAGGGGCTGAAGCATTTCTTCAGCAGCATCCTGGAGGAAGGCATTAAAGGCACTGACCTTTCCACTCACTACAACTTTAATATCTGAATGTAAACATTTATGGAAAGGAATCAGTCAGCAGGAAAGGAGGAGCTCTGGTCATTCGGGGACAGGACTACAAAGGAGAATTCAGACCAGAACAGGCAACACCAAGGTTGCTGAAGGTGCTCGCCCATAGTCCATATTCAGCAGAAAGGCTAAAACAATGGGCACTGTCCCTACTACAAGGCAGATGTCTGCTTCATCCCCAGACAGCATTTCTCCCCTCTCTTCCACAGCCTCTGATTTGTGGCCCTGTGCACAGCCCAGCCCAGATGCAACCTGAGCACACTTGTGGGGGCTCACAGGGCCGCAGAAACCAGGTGAGGAGCAAAGCTGCCATCCCCTAGCTGAGCAGTGTTAATAAGCAGTTTGTGGCTGTCTAGTTCCAGTATGGGCACAACCAGCAGCACCGAGGGCTCAGCTACAGCGAAATAAAATCCCAGGTGAATTCTATCCCTTTAAACCCCAGGAGGGCTGAAATCGTGCTGTCTCCCCGCCAGCTTCCTGCAGGCAGCTACTGCTCCCCTCCAGGCAGCCCTGCTGGTCCCGCATCCCTGGTGGGAGCTTGTGGAGGGGCTGCCAGAGTAAAGGCAGTTTGTACCCACTCCTGGAGATACTCTACCTCCTTTTCCAAGCAGAAAACCCACCAGCAGGCAGAGGATCAGCTGCTCACTGGGTTACTCATCAAGTGAGCGTTTTTCAGCCCCAAATCACACACACAGTGCCTTTAGAGAGTGGGAGGAGGGCGGTGGGCTCCCCATTGCCTTGCCATAGGGCAGGCTGCACAGCACCCGGCTCTCCTCAGCACCAGCTGCATTCAGGCAGGTTATTAATGCATTTTATTGGCCTTTAAATTTTGTTATGGAGCAGAAAAAGGTTTCAGGGAAAAGCAAACACACCCTGTGCTTTCTCACCAGTTAAAGCTGATGAGCCATGCTGGGTCAGCCAAGATCGAACAATACAGTGAAAACAAGGCAAAGCGTTTCAAAGTGCAAGTGGTCGGACAGATGAAGAAGTGTTTTCCCACATAACAGAAGAAAAATAATTAAATAAAATGCTTCTCTTCAGAGCTATAGAAGGAAATGAATGTCTAAAGAGTGGAGTGATGGTAAGAAAGTGGCAACGGTAAAATACAAATCCACAAGCAGCCACTTTGCAACAGAGCATCCAGCTCTAACACAGGGACACATTACCTGCAAAGTCAGCAGTCACACAACTGATCCCTTCTCCACAGTAAAGACCATTACATGGCAACTGCCAAAAAGAGCCAAACTCCTTCTTTTAATACTAAATAGGTATGCTTGGAGCCAATGGGAATTTCTCTAGCATGGCAAGCAGCATACACATGAACAATTATTGTCTGCAGTAGCATGCAGCTTCATGAAGGATTTTGTAAGTAAAACAGTGCAAAACAAAAACCAAAGGAAAATATAAGTGAAAAGATCCAAGTGCTAGAGTCCCTGGACTATGCAACACCATGACAAGTACAAGAGAAGGGTCAAATTATACAACTGAGTGATTCAAAGTCAGAAACGCTCCTAAAGACAGGTTGCAGGGGCAATGTGATGATCTTGTTGGGTCTCAGACAGGAACTGAAATAGCATCAGAGATAAGGCAGGCTGCGTAATATCCAGCACTGGAATAACCCAAGTTTTCCACCCAAAGTTGCCGAAGCCCCAGAAAGGAAGACATTTCCACTGCTGTGTGCTGGGGTGTTTCACAGTCTTCTCTCTGATTTTGCAGAGATGGAAACTGGAGTGAAGCCAGGAGAGATGCAGCAGCAGGAGAGAATCTCCTCCATCTCCACCAATCGGAATCACTGCACTTACCAATGTTCAATTTCTTCCAACACAAAATGAAGAGGAAATTCTTTCTAATTCAGGATCCATCAATGAGTAATGATTATAGACAGTCAGAACAGAGGACAGAAATCAGCCTCTAAAATTTCAAACATTCAAACTATCCTGTTTTGGGCAGTCACCGGGGAAAAATCAGTCTGCTGCAAAGCAGCCCCGTACTGCTTTGAGACCCAAATTGCCAGAACATGCAGGAGGGAAGGGAGCGATGCCTCTGAAATGGCCACAGACATTGGGTGCTGAGAGCCTGCACTGGCACTATTGCCTCCAGCCAAGCATAGCCGGGAGCACCAGGCTTGGCACAGCAGCTCACATCCAGCACAGTGTCTTTTACAGCCTGAGAGAAGGGGATCACAAGGCTGCTTTTGAAAAGAAGGAATCAGTGCATCATACATATAGGGGTTTGCAGCAGCACAAGGTTTCTTGTGCTGGTGCTGTACCTCACCAGTCTTGGGCTGGTGCTTTGGAAACACACAGCAAGCAGAAGCTGCAGCTTTCCATGAGGAACATTTCATACTTAAAGACCAACCACAAGGAAACACAATCCCAGACAGACTCTCTGCAGGGAATACTGTTAAGAATATTAACTTTAATATTGATTTTTTTATCATGTGGCATTCTTAGAGATGTGACAGGAGATGTCTCCTCCTGGCCCAGCAAGTTAAAGAGATTATTGTCAGGTGGTTCAGCCACCAAATCCATGTAAGCTCTAATGCCTCCTATGTGTAGTATTCTTTTAAACATTCAGTGTTCAGTTTCCCACTGACATTTACACCACTAATATAATAGGAAAACACAAAGTGTTATTTCTCCACAGCTCCTGTGTCTTCTTCTGTCAGAGCAGACAAACAAGCCCTGCTCCTCCAGCCACACAAGTGATCAGCGGCAGGCAGGTGGGGATAAGGACGCCACAGTGAATGACAGTGGTGCAAGTACCAGGAGTGCAGCATGGGGTTGGAAGCGGCTGTTTCAGCCACTGCCCTGCAGCACTGCCCTCAGACACAGCTTCAGGCACAGGCAGGGTGGCAGCACCAGCTCTTTACGCCTGTCTCAGTGCCAATAAGGATGCTCTCAAGGATGGGTCACAAGTACCTGCTAGGCAAGGCCTGTGTGTGAACAGTCTTGGAGAGCCAGCAAACCACCCCTACAGCTCCAGAACATAAAAACGCCTTTTTTTTCATTAACACTCCTCTCTCCCCTGAATATTGATCGCTGCATGGATCCCCGTAGATCTCCACTGTTCACTGCTAATGCTTAGAAAATAAGTAAATCCAAAAGGCTATTTATCCTCTTCCTTTTCAGTTTTAGGGGCCCTTCCTCCTCTCTGTTCTCCACCAGCTTTCTTTTCTTAGGTGTATTGACTCATTTTGCAGTTCTGCAGCTGTTTCAGTACAGATGCTCTGCCTCCTACCGCTGTGAGCCCATCACGCTGCTCTGACCACAGCCACCGCAAGGAAATAAACCTCAACATCTCAGTGGAGGAGCATTTGGAAGCTTTTAAGGAGCAGCAGTGCCTGCAGCAAAGCAGCGTTTCCCACTGCCACTGACAGATGAAGGTGGAATAGGCTTTCTTAGTGTCTTTTTAAAGAACAGACGCAACTGCAGCAACAATCCACAGACCAAATCCAAATGTCTCCACCCAGTTTCTGCTGCCGCTCCCGTCAGACAAATTCCTCCTGAAGGAAGATCTCAGTTCAGTTCATCCTCAGCCACTCTCATGCTGGTGCCCTATCAAGACCTGTTTGATGCCTTTCTTAACATCTGGCTCATTTCCCATACTGGTCTGGTCACTCCTTTATGCCATCTTATCCCAGCAACAGCCCTGGCCAGCCCATTTCCCAAAGCAGCTTTATGGCAGTTATGGGGACAGCACTTCATCCCTGCCAACTTCCCCCCTGACTTCGAGATGTCAGCTTTTACCCCATCTAAAAGGCTTCTCACTTTCTGTTGTGTGGGAGCCTTGCAAACAAAGACCAGAGAAGGAACTGTGCCAGCGTGGCACAGGCAAGGCCACATACAAAGAAAAGTGACTTTTTCCTTCTCCCTTTCAGCCAGAGGTACTATTGGCAGTAATATAAGACATTTCAGGCAGAAATGGGATTTGTTAAAAATTACTAACATCTCTCTGTGTGTCCTTTCATACACACTAATGACTCATCCTTCTTGCAACCTTACTATGCTCTTGATGTTTGTTGTATCTGCAGGCTAATTCTCTGCTGGGTGAGTAAAATGTCTTTGTTGGCTGTGAATCTACAAACTATTTCCTGGGATATCTTTTTGTATTCTGATAAAAGGTGAACAGAGGCTTTTTTACAGACATATAGTACACATATGTTTTTATTTTATATAGATTCATTATATATTATATATATATAAATACAAAATTTGGTTTATAATTTTCTTTCTTACTACTCCCCTTTGTAAAACAAGGACTTAACAGTCCCCTTGGGCTCATTGCTACCCATCAGTTATTTGCATCCTTTTCAAGAAGGGCTGAATAGACTTGAGCACAGCAAGGTAGCTGTAGCACGAGTCCAGGTGAGCACCCACAGTCTTCTTCTGCTTGTGTTTCTGCAAACATGCTGGTTGCCTTTTGGATTGATGCTGCAGGAAAGGAAAGGCTGTCCTGAGCCATGCAGAAGGATGGCCAGAGATTTCTCCTCTCCAACAGCTTTCTCCCCAGCAGCACCTATAATTTAGACTCTAGAAATGGATGTAAGTATTTCACATTTATTCCCTAAATAGGGCAAGCAGGGATTGTCCGTCCTTTCTTCAACTCAGCAGTAAGCCACTTTAGTACATTTAATGACAGCTAAAAATAGACCGCCCATGCCTCGGCTTCCTCTACTGAGTCACCAGCAGCTTTCTGACCAATCCACAGTTGTACAGCAGATGGTTGGGCTCCAGTTCAGAAGGTGTGGGGAGTTTAACTCCAAGCACCGGCACGCTCACGGACCTCTTCCATCGCCTTACAAGGGTGTGCTCCTTGGAAAACGATGGGCAATAGTCTTACAAATGGGGACACTGGGAATCAGGAAGCACCAACATAGGCTTTGCATCACCTGCAGGGCAGGTTAAAGCAACTCTGCTGTCCTTCAGGGTCTCTTCACTGAAGCAGAGCCTAAAGTGGAAGAAAGTCTGCACAGTCCATAGGAAGAGGGGGAAATCCCTAGCAGCAAAGGCACATCCCGGGCTCAGCTTGGGGACTCCCGCTGGAGTGCAGCCAGCATTTGCACAAAGCAGCTATAGGCAAACACAGCCAGTGCTCTCTAAGGAGCTGAGCAAACAGAGGGACCTCCAGTACTGCACAGGACTTTGTCCCAGTGCTCCTGAGAAGACAAGGGGGGCCAGAAATGTGGCTATAACTCTGCACCCGCGCGGCTGGCTCTCCCATAGCCAGCAGCCGTATCGATGGGAAGGGTGTCTCCAGGGATGGGTGCTGTGGAAATAACAACGTGCCTCAGCCAAATCTCTAACCCAGCACCCCTCGGCTGCCCTTAGCTGGGGTGACTTGGTGATGTGGCTGGGTATGGCAAAACAAGGCATGGGTGCAGCTCAGCAGCCCAGCAGCAGCTCCTGCTGCATCACACAGCCCAGTGCCAGCACCAGGGATGTCCGCAGCATGTGTAAACCCAGGGGTGGCCCAAAGCAACACTCTGCTCTCTTTTCAACAGCTGATGAACCAAAATGATATCTTCTTCCTGTCGAGTGATGTGCCACGGGCTGCCTTCACCGCACCTCTTCTGGGAGGCAAAGGCTGGGACCAGTCCCCAAGGCCAAGGGGTCCTGGGTCAGCAGCAGGTTGCCCTGGTGCATGTTCACACAACGTGTCTAGGAACCCCCTTTTAAATGAAAAGATAATTAGTTTTTTCTGATGAGACAGCACGTTTTGCTGGCTGGAACGGGAGACAGGACTTCTGGCTTCTTTTTCAGGATCACCCAAAATGAGTCATTTTCCCAGCTTTCTTTCAGCTTGGGAATGATTATTTATGATTTGTTTATTTAAAGTCTGTTCAGAGTGATTTATTTTTTTATTGTTAAAAAAGAATAAGAACAGTTTCACTGAAAAAAAAAATATTCCATTTTAAATATTCCAGGCTGGTCTCAGCTTGACAACAAGTAGGTGGGTGTGGGGATGTCACAAGAATTATTTATATTGGATAACTTTGTGCTTGCTGTTTGTGCTAGGCTGTTCAATACATCGGTTAACTATAGGCTGCTATTTTTAGATGGTGTTGCCCTATGTGAACGAGGTCTGAGTTCAGAAAGTTGAAGCCTGGGCTGGCACACACTGCAGCTTTGCTGCGATTGAAGCAAATCCCTTTGGACCCAGCACTTGTGAAGCAATATCCGTGTCCATAGGCAGGAGAGACACCCCTGACATGGGGGTGCTTTTCACAGCAGGCATCGGGCAGCGGTCAGGTTAAGTGGATAGGATTAGAAGTCACCCAGGATCCTTCATTTACAGGGTGTTTAGGCAGCCAACACCCTGTTGAAATCCCAACCAAGTGGCCCAGAAGGCTGGCACCTCGACAGACAACCTAGGCTTAGTTTTCAGCCAGGACCATCATAAACAGGGAGAGGAGATGCACCAAGGGCTTTGTCCTGGGTCTGTAGCTCTGATCGAGTGAAGGTTCGTGGTCAGGGTTTCAAAAGCACAGCCTTTGCAGGTAGCTGTGGGAACGCAGTTGCCTGCCTGGCACTTGCCTTGCAAGGGAAAGTTTTCAAGGCTGCACTGAAGTTCAAGGAAGTCATGTTGTGCTATGGAAACTGATGGTTGACCCATGGCGATGGCCCTGCTAACCTGGTATTAGGAGGGCATGGTGACAGGAAGATGCCTGACACACACTTTATTTGGGGTCCAGAGCAGTGCACCCCATGCTCTGCATATCAGGCACCGCAAGGGATGGCAGGAGTGTCCTGAGCTGCACCATGAGGCTGCAAGGCTTTGGGGGATCTCCAAGGAGTTTTCCTCCCACCTCAACCCCTTCACCTGCTGGAAACTTTGGCTTCCCCGTGGCACACAGGGGGTAAAACACCCCTCATGGTCACCGGCATGGAAGAAGGGAGAAAACACA